>JAMJFZ010002054.1:0-25000 GCA_026225945.1 Cricetomys ansorgei | reverse complement strand
ACGAGGCAGGGAGCTAATAAGTGAACTGAGTTCATTTGTAATCGTGGTTGCTATGAACGCTCCAGATGTGAGAGGCACTTAGAACACCTTGCACACTGGACTCATCCCTTCCAGATGTGGGAAGCAGTTAGAACGTCCTGCACACTGGACCCGTCCCTTCCAGATGTGGGAAGCAGTTAGAACGTCCTGCACACTGGACCCGTCCCTTCCAGATGTGGGAAGCAGTTAGAATGTCCTGCACACTGGACCCCATGCCTTCTGTTTCCTGGTATGTGAGTTAATGCACGTGAACACACACATGAAATCTCCTTCTCCAACCCAGACTTAAGTTCCTGCCCCTTCACCCTCCCGACACAGCTAGGAAGTCATTCCTCACCTGACCTAGGTTACTCCCAAATTAAAATATTAATGACAGATTGGCTGGTTCCATGAAGTGCTTTTAGATCTCTGCTATGCTGCTTCATTTAAAAATCCATGCATATTTAATCTTCTCTTCACTGGGAATGCATTTATAAAAATAATAATAATAAGCAATGTCCTCAGAGGACAGAGGGAGAAGATAGATGGGCAGGAGACGTCAAAGCTGTCAGTTATAGAGGGTGGGGCAGCCCCAAGCCTCTTCATTACTGCTAGCTGTGTGTGCTCTGCCAGTGTGCTGCACGTCTAGGCCCCAGCTGCATGGCTAGTGTCCCCACAGTGGGTAATAGCACCATTCCTGTGCAGGTCTGTAGATGCTGAGCCCACTGTCACCCGGATGCTCAGGTCTACATCAGACAGGAAGTAGAGGGTGCCCGGCTTTGCTTCCTCTCTGCCTGCACTGGGTGCCAGCACCAAGCCACTGACACATCCAGGTGGCATGAGAACCACCCTGGCGTGTCAGCGAGCACTTCCGTGTGTCCAGGTCATACTATGCTGAGTCTGACCCACTGCAGCCGCTATTTGGACTTTGATCCATGTGGTTCTTGGCTGCTGAGCCATAGTGTCCCTGTGATACTGAAGGTTCTGCCTTCACTAGCCTGGTGTGCAGTAGCTAACTTTCACCAGAGCTGGGGTGGTGTGCTTGCTTGGGTCTCTCTGGCCACCCCACACCCAGCACTGCAGCTGCTTGCTGTCCCCTCTATGTAGAAAACTCAAAGCTTCCCAAGAGCTCCGCTCCTTCCCTTCTCCCCTCCATCTCCCTCTTCATCCTGCTTTCTCTCCCCTTCCCACAAGTTGCTCCCAAGGTCTGACGCTCTGGAGGATGCTTGAGAAATTCAAGTTTTCAGAAGAGCAGCTGGGGCCTTGTCTGCAGAGCCTTCTGCGTGGAGCTACAGACCACTCCCGAGTTACCCTAAGAGATGGGGTGTCAGGAGGAGGAGTGGACGAGAAATAGTGGGGCTGCGGTATGCACCAGCATTCTGAGGGAAGCAGCTGCAGGCTTAGAAACCACCTGGTAAGAATTTGTTCCAGGGCCGAATGGAGCACAGTGCGCTGTGTGTGCGTACTTGGGAATCTAGAACCTGGCCGCAGACACCGTGTTTCTCTGCCGCCCTGTCCTTTGCACCAGAGCCTTCCTGCTGGGTCTTAGGAAGCAGCATGGCCTCCAGGGTGTCTGGAGTTGTTCTTGATGAGCAGACCCAAGAATCCCTGGAGACTGGGGTGGAGGGGGGGCGCAGCTGGAGCTGGTGGGAAACCCTTGTTGAAGGATTTGCCATTGAACACCAGGCATGGGGTGATGGAGTGGCTGGCCCCAGGCTGCAAACAGCCTGGGAGATCTAGCCACTTGCCCTGGACTGTCACATTTTGAGAATATCTGTGGCTGGTGGGGTAGAGACTCTCAAGGGTCTTCACTGGGAAATGTTCACAACCTTGCTCAAGCTGCAAACTCATGATCCTCCTGCCTCACCCCTCCCAGCGCTGGGATTGCAGATGTGTGTGGCAGTACGCGGCTACTGGAAGAAACCTTCTGAAGAGTGGAAACGGCCCAGGAGAAGAGGAAAATGCAGGGTCAGAGCAGCGTCGCATTGCCCCATGAGCAGACTTGTGCATCAAGAGCTTTGCAGACAAGCTTACGCCAGTCGCCAGATTTTCACGTTCGCCCGTCTGTACCCCTTACTTTCGTGACCACTGCCCAGGCTCGTCATGTCACCGATGGATCAGCGCTGTCTAGTTTCGAACTTACAAACAGACTCCTGAGATGTTCACCGCGTACGTCTAACTCTCCCTCGGGTTGGTAGGGCTTGCCCACGTCCCGTTACATGTTCTCATGTTTGTGAAAACCCACGCTGATCGATGGCACTGTTGCTGGCGTGGCCTGAAGAGAGCTCTAGATGATACGCATGAATTTTGTGCATGTGATTGGAGTTCTATGCGTTGACCTTGAGCGTATTCACGACAGTGCCGTTATTGGTAGATACACCCAAACCACGGGGCAGTTTCCGGTCCCAGCCAGCAGGAGATCTAGTGCCCCCTGCCTCGCTGGTAACTTAAACTTCAGTATCTGTGCTGTGGAATGGTGAATTGCTGCAGCTGAGGCTGCACCTCCCTGCTGGGTAATGGCACTAGGCTCCTCCCAGGCCTACTGTCTGGTGAACAGGCACCTCAGGTGAGTGGGGCTCTGTGCTGCACCTGCGGAGTCGGGTTTCCATACTTCTTATTGGCGTCCTTCTGTCTGATCTAGGGGACCCGTGCCTGCCTTTCTGGCGTCTCCCCAACTCTGTGGTTTTCTTGTTTTCTCAGTGGTGTCCTTCGATAAAGCTTTCAGTCTCAAAGAAATCACGTTTCCCTCTTTATTTCCTCCATAGTTAGAGGTGTGTGTGTGTGTGTGTGTGTGTGTGTGTGCCTCTGTGTGTCTCCTACACGTGTGTTCTCTGTTACAATCTTTGGCTACATGAAGGCTGTGAAATGCTCTCTCCTGCTATGTTTTCAGGCCTGTTTTTATATTTATGTTCATAGCTACAGTCCAGATGGAATTGATTTTTTGCAGATGAGCTGGATACTCAAGATGCAATTTGTGAAAGTCAAGTTTACTGAGGCATGATACACATCGCTCGAGACCCGCTGCCTGCAGGTGTGCTGCATGGTGGGTTCTGGCCACACTCGCCTGACGCTGACACACCATGGCGCTTTAGAGTATTCCCATCACTCCCAGAGCTCCTCCCACCTCACGGTGTGCCCCGCCCACCTCCACCAGCACCGCAGATCACCTGCCTTGACAGAAGGCAGAATGCACAGTGAGTGCTGACTCCTGCCCAGTCAGGAGCTCTGGGAGCCACTGTCTCACTGCTGCCAATATTCCATGTGGTGGGCATGTGGTGGGTATGTGATGGACATGTGGTGGGCATGTGGAGGGCATGTGATGGGCATGTGGTGAACATGTGATGGACATGTGGAGGGCATGTGACGGACATGTTGTGGACATGTGCTGGACATTTGATAGACATGAGGTGGACATATGATGGACATGTGGTGGGCATGTGCTGGGTATGTGATGGGCATGTGGTGAACATGTGAGAGACATGTGGTGGGCATATGATGGGCGTATGATGGGCATGTGGTAAGCATGTGAGAGACATGTGGTAGGCATGTGATGGGGCATGTGATGGGCACATGATGGGCATGTGGTGGGCTTGCATGTGATGGACATTTGATAGACATGTGGTGAACATGTGATGGGCATTTGGTGGGCATGTGGTAGACACGTGATGGACATGTGAGGAGCATGTGATGGGCATGTGGTGGACATGTGATGGGCATGTGATGGACATGTGATGGGCATGTGGTAGACGTGTGATGGGCATGAGATGGACATGTGATGGGCATGTGGTAGACGTGTGATGGGCATGTCGTGGGCATGTGGTAGACATGTGAGGCCCCTACATTCTCCATCAATGCAGATTTGGTTTTTGCCAGTTTGAGGGTGTTGTGGATGAAGCTGCTGTAAAATCACCACAAACCCATCTTTGTGTGAATATCTGACTAGAATCCTCCATAAGAGAAATGCTTGGGTTTTCTAGGTTTACTTTATTTTGTTAAAAACTTCCTGCTTGCTTCCAACAGCCTCTTCCATCGTCTTCCCTCAGCAGGGACTGCAAGTTTTACCCATCTGCCTCTCGTGGCGCCCCATTCAAATCATTGTTTGTTTCTGCTTGGCTGTGGTAAATGTGTACTGGTGTGTACTGGCATCAATCTGCATTTCCCTAAGGACTCCAGACGGCAGCATCTGTGCCTTTATCTGCTGCTGAGTCTGTGTTTTGTGCAGTTTCTCACTGACTGTTTTTAAGCTGTGAAGGTGATTTCTACATACTGGATACACCTATCCTGACAGGTATATGTTACAACTTTCTTACTGTTCTGTGATTTGTCCTTACCTCTTTGTGGTGATAAGTGTTGATTGTCAACTTGACAAGGTCTATAATCACTTAGAAGAGTAGCCTCTGGGCCTGCCCATTGGGGATGACTTCAATTTAACTGACTTGTGAGGAGCTGCCCACTGTGGGTGGCACCATCCCCTGGCTGGGATTGTGGACCACGAAAGTGAAGACAGGGAGATGATCAGAGGCATCCATCACGCTCTGCTTCCTGCTGAATGTGATGTGACCAATTGCTTCAGCATGGACTACACCCTTGGACTGTGAGCCAGAATTAACCCTTTCAATTTAGGAAGTGTGTGTGTGTGTGTGTGTGTGTGCCTGAGTGTATTTGTGTGTATGCATATTGTGTATGTGTGTGCATCTGTGTATATGTGTGTGAGCATGTGTGTACATGTGTGTGTTGTGTTATGTTTGTATGTCTGTGTATATGTGAGTGTTGTGTGTATGTGTGTGTGTATATGTGTGTGTGATTTGTGTGTGTGTGTGTGTGTGTGTGTGTGTGTGTGTGTGTGTGTGTGTGGTTTCTGCCTGTTTGAATCCTAAGACTTCAGACCCAACAAGATTAAAAAAGTTTCCTTGCGTATTTTATTACTTGAGAATGCTTGTGTTTGGGGTTTGCAGTTAAGTCTGTGAACCACATCTGGTCAGTTTCCATATATTACAAGGTAGAGACTGGCTTCAGATTCCCAGTATTAGAGTCCTGCCGTTCAGGCACCGTTTTCTGAGATGTTTGCTGTCCTTTCTCTGGTGAAATATTGGTATTTTTATTGAAAGCCAAGTGAGGCACAGGTAATCTCTGTACACTCTGCTTTTGCCTGTTACTATGAACTGTCTTTACTTAAAACTCTTATTAAGATGTATTCTACACAGCACAGAAGCTGCTGATTCAAAGGGCATTGGTTAGTGGCTCCCAGTGTAGCTGTACAAAACACACTCTAATTTTAGAACATTCTTGTCACCCTGGAAGGATCTCAGTGAGTGTCAGACACATAGCTGTCATTCTGCATCCCTCCCAGCTGCTGTCATCCACTGATCTACTCTCTCTCTATGAATCTCTTTTGGAGATAGCACAGAAATGAATCGTACATATGGAGACATTTGCATCTGACTTCCTTCATTTAGCATGCTGCTTTCAGGACTCACCCCTTGTGTGGCCTTCGTTAGTCCGTTGTCCCCTTTCTGCCTGGTCAATACCTTCCACTCCTCAGTTGTCAGCAGTTTGGTTTTCTTGTTTGGGCTGTCATGAACCGTGCTGCTGTGAGCTGCTGTTCACAAGCTTTGGTGTGGAAATCCACTGTGATTCCGGATATTCAACAGAGAGTGCATAGGAGGATCAAAGGGAAATGTTATCAGAGTGGGCCCTGATCAGTTCTTATCGTCCACTTGACGATAACCTAGCGTCCTCTGGGGAGGGGGAACCGCCATCAAGGAATCATATTGATCAGACTGGCCTGTGGACCTGTCTGTGGGGCTTGTCTTGATTATTAACTGATGCTGGAGAGCCCAGACCACTGTGGGCGGCACTATCTCTCGACAGGTGGTCCTGGGCTGTGTAAGAGAGCCCGCTGAGCTATGAGCCAGCCAGAGAGGGAGCCAGCAAGCAGTGTCCTTCCGTGGGTTCTGTTGAGTCCCAGCCCTGTCTTCCTTCAGTGATGAACTGCGACCCAGGAGTGTAGGCTGAAATAAACCCCTTCGGGTTGCTTCTGGGTGGAGGGTTTTATCACACAACAGAAGGAAAATAGGAACAGAGGGTGTGCTTGGGTATCTCGGGATTCAGTGTGTTTGAATTCCTTTGTGTCTCAAACAATAAATTTAATCATACACAGACTATAAGCAGTACAGGCGCATGCTTTTTCAACGGGAGGGTAAAGCCTGGAGGAGGCTTCAGTCTCACTCCAACACCCATAACTACATGCACAACACTGAATTTTCCCACTATTATTACTGGATCATCTTCGTTATTCAGCGTTGGGTTTTACTTTATGCATTTTGGGTACTATGTCATGTGGGGTTTCCCTCTTTAGAGTTGTTATGGCCCTGTGAATTACTGCTCTTAACAGTATAAGATATTCTGTCTCCAGTATGTATTTTTTTCTTAAGGCTTAATTTATTTTCTATTGATATAGTCACGCCACCATTTTTAAACATTATGGCGTGAAACCTTGGATCAGCACCTTGCTCTGTGTGTCCATACACAAGCCATCAAGTCTTCGAATCTCCAGTGTGCGTCTTTCCAACAGCATCTGGCTGCGGGGCATGGATTCCCCCATCTCCTCATCTCTTCCTGTCGACTGGGATTGTAGACGGACTTACATAGAAAGCAATCACCCGTAAGGGGACCCGTGTCTTCCATGCTGGAGCTTGCACATCTCTTCCTGTCTCACCTTCCGTTCCATGATTGCATGTCTTTAGTTTTTCAAACTTTCTTTAACATCCTTTTACCCTCCAGTTGCCTCTTTTACATGTTCTTCGTGACCAACCCAGCACTACACATAGATAGCCTGTACCTTAGACAGCCTAGCTCATGCTAATACTGATTTGGTAACACGGTTCATCCCCTCGCTCCGAGCCTCTGTTCTTTCTGCTCCCTGGCCGATCACTGCCTTGCAGACTCAGCCTTCATGTGGTATGCAGGCATCAGTGTGAGCTTGTAATTACTGGTTTACTGGATCAGCTTTTAAAACAGATGGGAGAAGAAAAGCTTTAAGAGCAAATCAATATTTATCTTGAATTTCTCCTTTTGTTGTGCTGATTAGAGTTCCCTCCCAGCAGCTTTGCACCTGGGCACATGTGTGTGAGGACGCACATATGTGTGTGTGGCCGTGTGTACAGAGGCCAGCAGTCCTCCTCAGCACTTCTGCTCCTCGTTCGCTCTTTGAGACAGGGTCGTTCACTGAACCTAGAGCTTTCCTGATGTGACTCACCCGAGCTGCAAGCCCCTGGGACCCTCTTGTCTCGCCCTCCTCCACTGGGATTACAGGTGCATGTCGTCACGGCTAGCTTTTGATATGGGGGCCAGGGCTCCAAACTCAGATCCTGATTATCACACGGCCGGCACTTCACTGGCTGAGCTATCTTTCTTGTCTCTAGGAATGCCTCTCTTGCCCTTGACACTGAAGGAAGTTTAGGTAGAAGGACATCCCTGGTTGGGAATCTGTTACTCTCTGGGCTCTGAGGACCTCTCCCTGCTGTCTCTGCCTGGCCCGTTTTCAGCGTTAGTCAGCACCAGCTCGCTACCACGCTGGTCCTCTCGGCAGCTCTGTGGAGCAGCGGTGGGAACGGTGAGTGAGTACCAGAACTCTCACCTGGCATAGTGGGGACCGGACCCCATGCCTGCAAGTCCACAGGCTGGGTGGGAAATCTGAACCTCAGCCACCTCCTGGTGAAGTAATGCGCAGCCTAAAGGAGACATCTGCATTGCCCACTGCAAACCTTAGGGGTCACCATGGAAGAGGAGCAGGGAGCCAGAAGGAGCCGGAGAAGGAGAACAGAGCCCTAGAAAATGCTGCTTTCTGGGTACAACATGGCTGCTGTGATCAAGAATGCAGAGTCTGTGGCCACATACACAAGGTTTGGAGAGGGAGTGGGGGATGGGGGGAAGTAGTTAGGAAGGGGCCAGCAGGTGTGGGGGGCATGTAAGAGACCCTGTGGGGGCAGTGGGATCATAATACATCACATGTAAGTAAGATACTGTCAAAATTTTTAATTAAAGGGACCAAGGCTTAGGTACAAAATAAAAAGCACAGCTGGCCTCCGAGGACACTTTGTTTCTTCTTCCAGACTTGTCACATCCATGTCTTTAGGCTGAACTAAAAGAAAATGTATCTCTTTAGACACTGGCTGGTCAAATACAGCATTGACTTCTGCTTCCAACCTCAAACTAACTCAAGGTTTCATTGAGAAGCTCCCTAACTTATGAGGGGGTCACCCTGACATACCATCCTGAGGTGGTTCAGTAAGTGGCACCTGCACCCCACTCCTCACCTCCTGGGCATCACAGGTCAGCACAGCGTTTGTGGAGTAGCCAGTTTCTTCTGCTGGTGCCGCCAGGCTGACCTGGGGCTACACAGGCCTCTGCTCCCCACGGCACAGAGAGAACCACAGTCAGCCAGCCCCGCGAGATCTACCTTCAAGACTCCTGGCAGGGTTCGGCTGACTGTGTGTTGGTAAGTTGTTCCCTGTGGAGCGGCCTGTGTGTGAGTCTGCTCCAGGGCACCCTCTCTGCTTCCTGTATCACCTTCAACCCTTCCTTCCTTCCCCTCCCCCTGCTTGTGCCCACTTTGCTTTATTCTGAATCATAGCTTCAGTTTTGTGGCCATATTTTTTCTTTGCCATCCTTAGAAAACAGTCTTCCTTCCATTCACATATCGCTCTCTCTTTCAGCTTCAGATAACTTTTTTTTTTCTTTTTGAAGCAGGGTCTGACCCCAGACTTGCTGTGCAGCTGAGTCTGGGCTCCAGCTTCTGAACACCGATTCACCTCAGGCGTTCTGGGCTACCCCACAGCCGGCCTTGTCTTGGGCAACCCTCATCTTGTCTTAATATGTGAAGTAAACTGCCTCCCAGCTTTGTTCTCCCTCTGGTGATGGGGCATCTTGTGTCCTTCCCTCTGCCTTCATCCTCTTCTGATTCTCTACCCCATGTCCTTCTATTCCGAGTTCTAATCCTGCTCAGCATCCTCTCTCCCACTTAGTAATTTCCCCTTCGCTTCGATCTAATGGGTTGATTCCATCCGATGAGTTTTTAATTTTAATTACACGTTGTGCACGTGTGGTATTTGTGGCCGTTCTATTTCTTTCTCTCTGTGCAGTTGTTCTGGAGCTGTCTGGCTTGATCTTCATATTTTCAAACTTGCACCATCGATTCAAGCGCACACGGTGCACTCACCTCTGTATCTGATCTTCCCGTATCTGGATCGCTGCGAGCTGACTTCTGATCAGGATTTCCTAGCTTGGCTTGGTGGCTACCTGAAATTTTTACCTGCAGCTTTCTATTTCCGGAATGATGTCTCAGAGAACGAAGTGAGCTGTGTGCTGGACTGAGATAGGTTCTGTGGAGGGGACACGGGTTTGACCCAGAGCACAGCCACACCCAGAGCACTGTGGACTGAGTTCCCAGCAAGCTCCCTTGCTTCTGCAGCCCTTCTCAGGAGAACAGCCTCCTGGTAATCAGCTTCGGTGACTCCCCTCTCCTCTTAATCAGTAATGGCGCCTGCAGCGACAGCAGCTGGCACCGGCTGCTCACTGGGCTCCCTTCGCCCCAGCTCCACGGGGCCTGTGCTTCAGGCTCGTTGCTTCCTTTGTTTGTTTTGTTTTTTGTTTGTTTTTACTTCTTTAAGAAAAACAACTTGAATACGTAAAGAAGAAAGAAAAGAAAACTGCCTCCTGCGTCAGCGTTCAGGAGAACAGTCATTAAGTAACTAGTCGAACACTGTGAACTAAAATTCTCTGAAAAAAGCCACACCCCTGTTGAAGAGTCTAAAAGGCTGACTGGCTGAATGATCAGAACACCCCATGTGGAGAGTTGGAGTGTTGCAGATCCAGAACACACTATCTTGGGTTATGGTTCTTCCCCTTAGTATCTACTCATTGCCCACCTGACTGTTTGACCTAACATCCCTTTAGCCCTCAGGTAAAACCCCTGGAATGCATTCTTAGCAGACTGCTGGCTTCCTCCAACCAAAGCTAAGAGCAGACAGCTTCAGACAGCAGCACACTATCTACAACCACAGAAGATCCCGGGCCCTGCTGTGCTGTCTACCTCAGGTTCCCACCAGTGCATCTGGTCTTCTGTTCTGCAACCACACAGAGTTCACAACACCGCTTCCACATCGGGACATTTTAGTTGGGAACCAGAATCCTTATTCTTGGGCCAGAGTGACTCACGCTCTTAGAGTAATATATAAGAATAGACATAAGCTTAGAACACTCACTCTTCTTCCCTCTGAGGTGAGGGCTGTGTTTTACATCAACATTCCATAATTATAAGCAGACCTCAGGCCTGCCCTCTGTCCACAAAACATACCCATGTGGTCCTCACCATAGGCCTGTTGTGTGGACCAGTATGTTTCCATCCTTCCTATAACTGAAAGAATAGATTCAGGTGAAGGGAAACTTAATGAAGTGGAGAAGAATTCTGAGAAAGTTAAAGAGAAAAGACAAAACAGAAAGTGGAAGGAAGGCTGAAGGAGAGAGGAAACATTAGGGACGCTTCCAACCCCCTGCCCAGAAGAAGAAAGAGAGGTAGAGGGTTGGATTCTGAAAGGCAGAATCTGGAGTTTCTGTGGAAGAAATCTGTTCTAGCTTTTATGGGGGATTAAAGGAGAAGATTGGGAAAATATTGGCAAATCTAACAGGGAGTTGGGCAGGTGGGACAGTGGGCAGGATGCAGTCAGCTGCAGCTACCAAGGAGATTCCAGCATCTGCAGCCAGCCTTGCTCAGGCACGGCCTAGTCTCTGCCTCTTGCTGTGCATCCAGGGTTTGCCTCAGGCCTTCTATGTCTCCTTCTCGCTGGTTCCACAGTGCTCAGATCCCCTCCTTCTGCTCCTTTCATTTCCTTCTCCAGGTGTCTGAACATGGCTCCCCAACACAGCAGTCTTTCAAGCCTCACAGTTAAACCATTTCCCAGTTAAGTCATCTGCAGTGACCAGTTTCAACCTGCATGGACCAGTGAGGGTCAGTCACTCACCTAGTTCCAGCTAGAAATCACTGGTGGGAGGAGCCATGCTCATGATTTTCTAAGCCTCTCATGGAGAGGAAGTCTCTGTAGAGTCAAGGGATGCAGACTGGACAGACGCCATAGGGAAGCACCATGGGGACCAACAGATGCCAAGTGACTATGTGAAGTTCTGTAACCATGGGTTTAGTTTCAGGACATCTCATTCTCTCCTGGCTGCTCTAAGAATTGCTTTATCCAGCAACTGTGGCAAAAGGCATTTCCCCAGATGGAACAATCATAGTGGCAATGGGTAGATTACAGACTTGGTCACTGGCAGATACTCTAGCACACGCCTTAAATCCTGGTCTCAAGTCCCAGGAGACAGAATGGGAGAATGCAGACCTCCTGGACAAAGCCTTTGTCTAGTGAATTTCCAGAGCTGGGAGGACTCTGGTTAGAATCCAGAAACTAGGCAAAGATGGGCCCAGGAATCCCACGCAAGACTCCTCCACACCTGCTCTGCTTCACCCGCTCTTCCCCAGGGGTGGGTTACGATTGTTTCTCAAGGCTGGTGGGTATGTGTAGGAGCAGATGGCTTCATAGTGTGAGAGAAACAAATATTTTTAAAATAATATCTGACAGAAGGGAAGAAGGAGGCCTCACCACGGTGAAAATCCAGTAGTGCCAGGCTGGTTCCTATGCCTCCTGCAGCTAAGTCCTCCCCGCAGCACACACACCCAGGAAAGAGCGTGTCTCTCTAAGTCCTCCCCCGACACACGTACCCAGGAAAGAGTGCAGACGTGCTCTGCTAAATTCAGAAAGCACCCCGAGGCTGCACCTGCTTCTGGCTGCACCTGCACCCCAACATTTGCTCTTCACCTAGCCCCCTCATCAGGAAGATGACCTCCGGGCCCTGTTTCCTCTCATCCCCGAATGCCTCTCACTCTCCTCTGTGAGCCTTCCCCTCCCTGACTGGAGTCTTCAGTGCTGGAGTCCTCACTCCAGCCCCTGTCTTACTGTGGGCTGCATTGATGCCCCCTTCCCCTTGGTCAGGATCTGCCCCCTCCTGTCCTCACTGGCTCCCTGTGCACCAGACACTGTGCCTGAGAACTGGGAAATAATCGAATGCCCTATGATGATAAAGGATGGAGCCTTCCTGTGTCTTTGATGTTCTGATCTCCTTTGCTTTTAAATGGAAAAGAAAAGAGGAAAGGAAAACCTCGAGGCTTCAAAGTTCAGGAACTAACATAGTGAGACAAATCCCTTTCAAATTCTGGGAGTGGCGAGTGGAGAGCAGAGTTCTTGTCTGCCCCAAGTGGCAAAGAGGTGTCCCTCTGCCATGTGGAGGGAGCAAGCCTGTGACAGACCCCAGGGTGGGGTCAGGAGCTACCTCACAATTAAGCCCTAGCCCCAGGATGGGGAGATCACTAAGTCAGTGTTTGCCTAACAAGCAAACTTGAGATTGCTTTTGAGTGAGGACTTGGGTTTGATTCCCCAGAAGCCATGTGAAAACTCTGGGTGGGATGATCCATGCTTTAAACCCCAGAACCGGGGAGCCGGAGACACGTAGACCCTGGAGCTCTCTGGCCAGCCAGTCTAGGTGTCTGGCGAGGTCAGTAAGACACAATGTGCTAAAAGAAGGGGAGCGGTCCCTTGGGCATCACACCTGAGGTTGGTCCTCCGGCCTCAAACGTACACACACACACACACACACACACACACACACACACACACACACACACACAATGTACAAATAAGCCCAGCCTCGGGATCAGAGTCACATCTCAGGCTGTTGGCTGGTGATCTCTCTCCCGCCTGTGCTCACTGCAGCCTCCATTGCTGGCTTCCCCAGAGCCAGGAAGCTGTGACCCTGAATCGCTGGAGCTGGATGAGTCTTTGGCCACCTAGACTTCTCATTTCACACCTGCAACAGCAAGGCTGAGAGAGGTCACCCGTCCAGTCCCAGGTCTCACAGCTCCTTAGCACACAGGGGTGAGTCAGCTTTCCTAACTCTGGTGTCCCCAGGTGCAAACGACTGTCATTTACACTTTAGGAACAGCTAATGTCCAAGGGGCTGTCTGCCACCCTTCCCAGCTGGGGCTGTGTCTCCAGCTGGGGCCAGCTCCAGCTGCCTGCAGCCAGATCATCTCCTCATTTAACCAGGAGCAGAGGGGAGGTTAGAATCCTTTGCCGCATACTCGCATACTCGGAAGCCTCATGGGGGGGATTGATGCAGCCCTGCTCCCTAGCAACCTGAGGGGCCTGACTTGAGAATGAGAACCAAGTGGTTGGCAAACTGTCAGCCTGGAAGCAGCCTCTTGGTGCTAATGGGACTTGTTGACAGGGCTCCCTGGAGTGCTACGAAGAAAGGGAGACCTTACACACTCTCTGGGACATCTTCCAGCCCTATGCATATGAATATTGACTTGGAAGCCAATGGCTCACTGACATTGGCCCCAGCTCCCTCCAGCAATGTCCAACTGTTCTACTCTGAGGGTTGGAAGACTGAAGAAGAGCCTTGACTACCTGCATGAGTTGGGCCTCAGGTCTGAAACAAAACAAAACTATCTTTTGTTATAGGAAAGTATATAGGTGAGGGTAAGTTTCTGGAAAGAAGCCCCGCCTCCCAATGAACCTTCTGCAAGGCTCATTCACCGATCAGAACTCCGGGGATTGGAGGGAGGTTGAGTGCTGCAAGCTCAGAGCCTCATTACGGTTTACCTTGGGCTAGCTTTAGCCTGCTTGGCAGCCCTTCCTTGCCCACCTCTGTGTCTGATTTAGCATTCTTGCCCTGACTGGTGAAACCTTTTGGAACCTATTAATGGATCGGTGACTTCCACAAACCCAAAAACTAAAATGTCTCCGATATAGTCTCTTTCTCTCTGGTCCTCCAGGCAGTTGGCATCTCCACAGAAGACAAGGCCCCGACCTCTGCTGTTCTCTTGAGAGCCGTCGAAGCCCGCAGCAGGCCCACTGGAGCATTCCCATTTGGGACACGACAAGTTAAAACCTCATTTACTGGACGCCAACTCCTCAACTCTACGTCAACGTTCTGCATCTTGACAGGAAGGTAAGAAGAAGGATTTTAGGAGAAATACAGTTTGTCAGCTCCTCTTTCCTCCTGACTCGCCCTAAAGTTCTAAACAATATTATCTGCTTTGCTGTGGAAACTGGTCAGCAGGCGCTGACTACAGAGGAAGAGCCTGCACAGGGCATCACTGTTTAGCCCATGAGCTTCGAGACTCTGCCACTCAGGAGCGGTACACAAAGAAGGAATGATTTCCAGGGTGACTAGGGACAGGTGTCTAGACCCTAAAAGCTCTGTGTCCCCAACTCCTTCCCAGACACCCTCACCTCGCCTTACCAAGTCCTCGAATGCCGTGTCAGAGTGGCAGGGAGAGGAACGGAGGAGACAGCACAGGAGACCTGACTGCATCCCTAGAGTCTGGGAAGAAGGGACAAAGGGTCCACTCCGAAGTGGGTGGTTTCCTCCTCTCCCGGGAACCGCCGCTGTTTGTTCTTCTTGGTTTACTGTGTCTTCGGTAACTCTTCAAGCAGCCGACGGAAGGGTATTCAGAGACGGCAGAGCCAGGGCACCAGGGATGGGCTTGATGTTTTCAACTGGCCCTTTTGCCCTCTGGCCTCTTTGACAGGAGGGGGCATCAGAGGCCTCAGTGGGCATCTTGAAGGCAGATTGCCCTGAGCCAACTCCCAGTGCTGCGGAAAGAGGAAACGAACCTTAACACGACTGTCTCCAATTTTATTCATTTTCCTGCAAACAATATCCTGTGCGTGCATGCGTGTGTGTGTGTGTGTGTGTGTGGTGTGTGTGTGTTTGTGCACACACGTGTGTTTTTACCACGGAGACATGTATACACGTGTAAGTAGTAATATACACACATGCGGAAGGAGTAACACTCAGCTGCCTACGTTTATGCGACACGGTCTCATAAAACTAAACAGAAGAATATGAAAGTGCAGGGTGCAGTGGTAACGTGAGGGACGCGCCAGGAAAGCTGGGTAGGGCGTGTCACAATGTATCTTTAAAGCATACATTGAAGCCAGGCAGTGGTGGCGCACGCCTTTAGTCCCCGTACTCAGGAGGAAGAGGCAGGTGGATCTCTGTGAGTTCGAGGACAGCCTGGTCTACAGAGTGAGTTCCAGGACAGCCAGGGCTACAGCAGAAAAACAAACAAACAAAAGAAGAAGAAGAGGAAGAAGAAGAAGAAGAAGAGGAGGAGGAGGAGGAAGAGGAAAGGAAAGGAAAGGAAAGGAAAGGAAAGGAAAAGAAAGGAAAGGAAAGAAAAAACACATATTGAGTGTACTTTAGAACACCATGTAGGGCCGTAGAGATGGCTGCGTAGTTTAGAAGCCTTGTGACTCCTACAGAGGACCTGCAAGAGTTCACTTTGGTTCCCAGCACCCACATGGTGGCTCACAACCACCTATAACTACAACTACAGTTCAAACACATTCGTTGCCCTTTTCTGGCTCGGTGGACTCTTGAACGCATGTGGGGCACACACACACACACCACACACACACACACACACACACACAAACGAGTAAGTAAATGAATATTTAAAACATAAGCTAAGGATACGTATCAAAACTGGAAACACAGTAAAAAGATGGAAATATTTTATAGGAACCCCACCCAGGTACGGAAGGGCACAAAGCTAAGAGCCATATAGAAACACAGAGGGCAGCTATTCTGTCTGCAGCCTAGAAATGTCCTTTGCAAATGTGCCATTGGCTAAGTTGTGGCCCAGCCAGTTGATCTCTTTGTCAGCATTTTCCAAATCCGTTTTTCAGCATTCTTTCATGTAATCGGGGGGGGGGGGGCATTTTCCCTTAAGAAAAGAACCTAGCTGACATTTCTTTCACTACTTGGGATAAACTCCAAGGCCAAGCCTCCAGTGAGCACCTGTGTCAGTTCTCCCCTCGGAGGGCAGGGGCTGGGGAAGGCCATGTGACAGACTCAGCTGTGCACAGTGTGCCATGCAGTGGCCTCTGGAGCTTCTCAGGATGGAGGGGGAACATGACTTACGAAGGAACGGTACTGGAGTCTGAGTGTGAGTCCTCCCCAGCTGGAGTCTGAACGTGAGTCCTCCCAAGCCCAAGTCTGAACGTCGGTCCTCCCCAGCTCCTCTGCAGGCAAGCACAGAGCTAACCAGAATGTTCAGAATTAACTCTCAAATGCTAGGGCCTCACCCACTGGACAATACCAGCTGGGACATGCTGGGCCGTAGTCAGCAAGCCCGCTGACTACCATAATGGCTCAGGCTGTAGCTGGTTGACTCATACTGTTGGCAAGAGTTGCTAGTTGGCAGTGTGGCCTCACCGTCTCAGGATGCTATCAAACCCTCAGGCTTTTCTGGTCTTCTCGTTCTGTTCCCACACTCTTGGTGTACTGACGTTAGTCCAGTTTGCTGAGCAGTCTCACAAGGTGGCTGCCATAGCCCTACCCATCACATCAATATCCATGCCACAGGCAAGAATTTCACCTGTGTGCCTTCTTTTTTGACAGAGCACTAAAAGCCTTTCTTGATCTGTCAGACTTATCCCGGGGCGGGGTGGAGGAGGGGCAGGATGAGGAAGCAGGGGTGATGGAGGTCTGGGGTGAAGAAAGAGGAAGCAGGGGTGAGGGAGGTATTGGGGGAAGGGAAGGAAGAGGAAGCAGGGGTGGGGAGGAAGGGAAGGAAGAGGAAGCAGGGGTGGGGAGGAAGGGAAGGAAGAGGAAGCAGGGGTGGGGAGGAAGGGAAGGAAGAGGAAGCAGGGGTGGGGAGGTCTTGCCTCTGCACAGACTCCAGGGATCTTCTTTTTTGTTTAACCTTTGGAGCCTCGTATGAGCTAAGGATCCATAGTCAGCGTTATTTGAGCCGTTTGCTGTTACCGAAAGAGACACAGTTATTTGCATTTTTAATAAAACTGATATGCAAAAAGACTGCACACTTTACTGGAACAGTGTACACACCTTTAATCCCAGCACTCAGGAGGCGGGGACTGATCGCTGGATCTCTGTAAGTTCCAGGCCGGCCTGGTCCACAGAGTGTGCCAGCCCAGGCTACAGAGTGAGACGCTGACTAAATAAATAAATATATATTTAAAAAGAAGAAGAAGGAAAAAAAAGAAACGGGCATTGTCTTTTCAAAGTTTTGTGGTTCCCTCTGGGAAGGTGACTTATTGTCCTGTCCTATGGGGCAATAAGAGCTTGTACCCCATCGCCTGCTTCTTCTGCTCCCTGCCCCCCCCTTTCTGGGTTTTGCAGTGCTGGGCGACGTCCCCACACTGTGCACTAACTTGGACAGGCTGGTCTTTGTTCATCCCTTGTCCACATGGACTGACGGCTCCCGAGGCCCGCACTGGAAAATGGGGGCTCTACAGAAAAGAGGCCCGGTGCCATGCCTTCCATCCTGAGATTCAATGCTTTCATGGAAACTGTGCAGCCTGATGGAGCAGAGAAGGGTGTGGACTTGTCAGGAACCCGCTGAGTCATTAGGGACTTCCTTGGAGAAGGTGAGGTCCAAGCTGAGGCTTCAAAGCCCGGGTCAAGTGGGATTGGGGTGTCAGGAGAGCCAGCACCCTCCTGAGCCTGCGGAGCCAGCCCGGAAGGACTGTGGACTAGCGGAATAAGTCACAGACGGCTGAGCCCGACTGCTGCGGTCCAGAACTCAGAACTGGCTTCAGAGCAGGTCGGAGGGGGAAGTGTGGAGAAAGAAGGTCCCAGATGGTCCCACCTCGCCCCTGCAGGAACTAAGATTTGTTTTTCAGAGTTCACAGCCCCACAGGGCACCTACAATACATATAACTGACTTTCACCAAATCCTGGATAAATGAACGAGCGAGTGAATGAATGTGTGAACGAGTGAATGAACGAGTTTGTGGATGGCTGGTTGCATGGGGAACTTGGACTCAGCCAACTCTCTGTATCTCTGTCTAAAGGCGCGTCCTGAGGCCCAGAGAGACTCCTGAAGTTTGAGCTCTTCTCCTGTGTAGAGGACAGAGAATACGTATTTGTCAGATTCGCTGGGTTTGCACATGAACTCCCCTGAGCATTGATTCCTGCATCCTCTGACCCGTTAGCTACCTGTGCACGCGGAGGCTCTGCACCCTTTGCCCAGCTCCCATGCTGACCCCCTCCACCCCTGGTGGCCTCTGGGAAGGAGAGCTGAGCTGTCCTCCATCCTGTGTTTACTCAGCCTGGACTTCGGATGCAGACCCTCGGAAAGAAGTCATTAGGCGCGAGCTCTGATTAATGACCATCGTAGCACGCAGCAGCAGCCTCTCTCCCCGCTATTTCCAGTTTCCTGCCAAAACATGACAATTTGCTGGAAGCCAATTTGTTTTAAATAACCAAACTACAAGTTGCAATTAATGAAAAAGCCATTTCAGAGGGTGTGGGTGCACATCCCGCGTATGCGAGGCAAGCTGTACCCGTGGCTGTGTGTACACACTGGTATCTTATGTAACCTTACTTCGGACCAAGAGGGAAGCTGTTCGATTAAATGCGGACTTGGGGCAATCACAGAGGATCTGACGGAAAGCTCCAGGAGACAGGCAAATCCCATCTATATTGCTCTGCTCCACAGAGAGGAGTAGGTAAGGCTGAGCCAGAACCCACCTGCTGGCTCCTGACGGTGGAGAAAAGGAAGCTGCTTGGGCCTCAGCCCAAGCTGAGGTGGGTGGATGCCATCCAGGATGGACAGTTGGAGCTCTGGCTCAAACTGATGCTGCCCTCCAAGCCCCAGCCAGGCCAGCAGACGGCCTCGGTCTCACTAGCTTGTGTGTCCCTTCTGAAAGCCAAGTGTGGGTCACACAGTGATGGGAGGGAGCAGAGTTTAACAAGTCAAGGTCCTGGGATGGAAACCATGCAAGTCCTGTGACACTATCTCCCTTCCGAGACTGCTTCAACCTCAGAACTCCTCTGCCTTCAACCTAATCCCACATGCTTCTTCAGAGAGAGAGAGAGAGAGATAGAGAGAGAGAGAAATAGAGAAAGAGAGAGATGGAGAGAGAGAAGGAGAGAGGAAGAGAGAGGGAGATGGAGATGGAGAGAGAGAGATGGAGAAAGAGAGGAGAGAGGAAGAGAGGGAGATGGAGAGAGAGAGAGGAAGAGGGAGAGAGAGGGAGAGATGGAGGGGAGGGGGAGAGGGAGAGAGGGAGAGATGGAGAGAGAGGGAGAGATGGAGAGAGAGAGAGAGAAAGAGAGAGAGAGAGAGAGAGAGAGAGAGAGAGGGAGAGAGATTCACACCCAGAAGCAAATTCCAGTTTGGTGGGTCTTAGAGTTGATCATACAGCTTGAAAAGCCTTCTTTAAAAGAGAAAATTAGAAAATTAGGTCTGGAAATGAGAATGCTCATCTGGAGGAAGAAAGTAGGTCAGCTTCGGCGATCACAGCCCTGAGAGTCCAGCTCTGCCTTCTAAGATCTCCTCAGTCTTTTCATTATGGATGTTACTTTCAACAGCAGCCTGGCTTTCCCTCCCCAGCTAGAACATTCTCTCATGTCCAGCTTGGCCTAGCAAGGGGCTAGGCAGGTAACAGACCTGGACATGTCAGCTCATTAGTGTCCCTGTGGATGCTGGTCCTCCATCCTTCCCTGCCTGAAGGCAGATTCCTGTGGAAGAGATGTTCTTCATCTGACAGAGTACAGCTCCCTGCAGGAAGCCCCTGTCTCTCCTCCTCTGCCTCTCCTGGATCTGAGCAACCTCTAGATATGAGTTCAAGGTGACCAGTTGGAAGGAAACACAGACAGCTTAAATGAAACAGGACATTCTGCCTGCAAAGCTCAGAATGTAACAGGTTCTGCAGGCAAATGGTCTAGATCCCTGCATGACTTAACACCAGGAGCTGAAGGGTCCCAGGCCACAAACAGATGGAGACACCAGAGAAAGTGCAGCCAGAGGCAGAGCAGACAATCCCGAATCTTGATTCAAATTAAATATAGATGTGTTTCTGAAAGCGTCTGGAATCTGGACCGTTAGATAAATATTTGATGCTGTAGGGAAGCATATTAGTTACTTTTCTGTTTTGGTGATAAAATACTAAGACCAAAAATCGATGTGGCAAAGAAATGTTTTATTTGGTTTATGGCTGCTGAGGGACCAAGTCCATCTGGACAGGGAAGGCATGGCGACCCGACAGGGCAGCATGGCGCAGGGACAGGAATCTGGTTGGTCACATTGTCATCCACACACAGAAAGCAGAGACAGAGACAGAGACATAGAGACAGAGACATAGAGACAGAGACAGAGGGGAGAGGAAGAGAGTAGGCTATAAAACCCAGTCTACCTCCGAACTTCCTCCCACAAGTCTCTACCTCCTGAAAGGTCCCTTAGCTTTGCCAAGCAACATACCAACTGGGACCGGGAGCCTATGGGAGATAATTCTCATTTAAAGCACTGCATTCTGAAGTCACTGTCCCATAGGCTCAGGACCACATCCTAAGGTAAAATGTATTTTAGTTCAATTTCAAAAGGCTCCAACCCATCAGCCTCATACTATTCAAAGGTGTCCAAAGTCTCTCTTCTGAGACTCAGTGCAATCTCCTAAACATAACACCCCACGAAACCACAAAACAAGCTGTGCACCTCCAGCATACAATGGTATAGGATACACATTATTCTAAAATGGGGGGCGGGTGAGGGCATTTTTTTCTACAGAAATAACCTAAGGAGAGCTGTGGAGTGAAGGATTTCGGTGGGAAATCGAATGGCGTGGGGTTTATCTGGAGAGTTCGTCAGAGGGTGGAGGAGTGGAATGAAGATGAATGCAGCTCCAGGTTCCTGCTCCAGGTTCCTGCTCCAGGTTCCTGCTCCAGGTTCCTGCTTACAGTTTGTTTCTTTGTTTGAAAACAAGGGCTGCAGTGTGTGTGGCCACCAGCCAGAGGCTGAGACGGAGCTCACAGAGAAGGCAGGCGATAGCAGAGAGCAAGACAGAGGGCAAGAGAAGGGGCAGGACACGAGCATACCTCCTGTGACCAGTGGCACTTGCAGGGCTGCTGTTGTTGTTGCTCGAATGCCCTAAACACACCTCACAGGTGCTTGCTCAGGAGTCGGAAGGAAGACCAGCCACAGTGAGTAAGGGTGGCCCATGGGCGGTGACTTCTCAAATCATCCAGATAACATCTGGGTGAGATTGCAGGTGTGTGTGGGCGCCTCACACAGTCAGGAAGCCTTTAGGTGGTAGCAAAAGGCACAGGTCATGTCCAAGGCAGGGTGGGACCCAGAGTGTCTTAGCTTCCCCTGATGAGGAGCTGCTCCTGAACAGAGCCAGTCACTGCAGCCGGAGTGAAACGTGATGCAGGAAGAAGGAAGAGGAGGAAGCAGGACGGAGCATGGAGACTGAGGCAGGGAGCAGGGATGTTCTGGATGTCTGGGGAGGGAGCATGTACTTCAAGAATGTATCTGTGTTGGTCATGCTTCACCATGGGTCCTTCCCTAGGGGAAACGTATGGCCAATGAGACCCAGATAATGACAGGCAGAGCAGGAGTGAGCCAGAAGGAATCCCGCATGCCGAGGCCAGGGCAGAGGGTGCACACACTGGGCATGACTGGAGGTGACTCCGGTATCTGACAAGCATCAGTTGTTAGCCGGGTGAACGCCTGAGGACGCTGATGGCTTCTGATAAGGGTGTATGTGTCGCTCTTGTTTTGTAGTTTTCTGTTTTGCTGTTTGAATGTGAGAGAGTTTAGAGGAAACTCCAGAGAGGGCATGGCAAGCACGTGTGTATTTACCACCAAGATTAAAAGAGACAGCACCATTGTTTTGCCGTGGCAATAGAGCCGAGCCAGAGAGCTAAGCCTGAGTGTCTGAGGCATCCCCCGACTCTGTCTCTGAAAGCTCCCACTCCCTTGAAATTGTTGTTCAACACTGGATGGATTTATTAGGCTGAAACTCTATGACTGTTTCCATTAACAACACCTACAGTGCTCTCTGTGCTTTTGCAATCACCTAAGTGCAATCTTCCCCTTCCTTTTGTAAAATACTTTTTACATTTTAATATTATTGATATGTGTTGATATACCCTCCCAGCATTTCCACACCAAACTGTAAATAAATCCCTCATTCTTATAGGTATTTATTTTCTGAAACCCAATTTATTTTCTTTCCTTTTTGTTTCTGCTTCAAGGGGTGCCTCTGTGAGCGTTTCTGTACCTGTCTGTATGATAGCGTCTCCAAGATCAGCCAAAGAAGTTGAACTCTGCACACATTTCCAAGGTTGCAAAATGTTGGAAAATCGCAAGAGGCTATGTCGGCTTAAGATGTGTGGGGCTCCTGGTGTCTGGCATCTTCCCAAGGCACGTGTGGTGGGCTAAATCATGCCCAGATGTATGGTGTGTGTGTGTGTCTGTGTCTGTGTGTATGTGTGTGTGTGTGTCTTGTGTGTGTATGTGTGTATGTGTGAGTTCATGTATGTGGAGGTCAGAGGACAACCTCATGTGCTGTGTTTGTATGTATGTGTATATGTGTGTGTTTGTGTGTGTGTGTTTGTATGTGTATGTATGTATATGTGTGTATTTTGTGTGTGTGTATTTGTGTATGTGTGTGTATGTGTGTATGTTTGTGTGTGTATGTATGTGCATGTATGTATGTGTATGTGTGTATATGTATGTATGCATGTATGTGTGTGTTTGTGTGTTTGTGTGTGTGTGCGTGTGTGTGTGTATGTGTGTGGATGTATGTGTGTGTTTGTGTGTGCGTGTGCGTGTGTGCATGTTTGTGTGTGTATGTATGTGCATGTATGTATGTGTATGTGTGTGTATGTATGTATGCATGTATGTGTGTGTTTGTGTGTGTGTATGTGTGTGGATGTATGTATGTGTGTGCGTGTGTGTGTGTGTGTGTGTGCATGTGTGTGTCGGGGGGGGGATGTGTAGGCCAGAAGTTTGAAATCAGGTGTCTCCTCAATCATTTCTCCACACGTTATTTAAGGCAGGGTCTCTCCCTGAACCTAGAGAGATCTCTTACTGTTTAGTCTGGAAAACTAGTGAATCTTGGTGTTTCTGCCTCCCAGTAGTACCAGGCATATGCTACTACACCCAGCTTTTAAACAGGCACTGAGGATACAGGTCCCCATGTGTATACATCAGACACTTTGCCAACTGAGTCATCCCCCAGCTTCCCTGGGAACTCTGGAATTCTGAAGCTGGGATTCTATGAAAGACCTTGAGTGAGGCAATCAGACACTATGATCCGGGTGAGTCTGCTCCTGGGTCCCTGTGAGGAAGGCAGGAGACTGGGTGACAGATAGGATGGGATGAAGGCCAGGACAGCCTTGAAGATGCTGGGCTGCTAGGCTAAGGTCAGAGGCTCCAGCTGGTGCGAGGCACCATAAGGAATGTGGGTTTAGCTGGCAGGAAGGCAGAGAAAGTCTCCCCCAGAGCCTCTAGGAGACAGCTCTGAGACACCATGACTTTATCCTGGGAGGCTGATGCCTACCCTCTGAGTCCCAGGACTGCAAATCGATAAAGATGTTCCATTTTGAAGGATGGACTGATGGCAGCTTCTAACTGCAGGGGGTGGGAGCTGGGGGCTTCTATTCCTGTGGCCAGCCCCGTAAAAAAGCCATGTGGATTTTTTCTTTTATATTTTGTCCTTCCTCTCAAGCCAGGAGTTTTCGATGTTCTTCCCTTTAGCTTTCTTGCTGAAGCATTTATAGATTTTTTTCCTTTCCCGTTGTCATTTAGAACATCATTTTCCTATTTCTGACATGCTGGATATCAACATTCGCCATCGGTGCTGTTGGAATCACTTCCCCTTGATCTATGGCACTGGCTTTGACCATTCATTCAGGCGTCCGACATGTTACTGGGCTCACATTTTAGTAACCTGTTTTCTTGATGAATTCCTTACTATCATGCAGGAATAAAGATATTTTCTCAGATTTCCTTTGGAGCAGTCACTATTCACACTCAGGCCATTAGTCCACCTGGAATATATTTTTGCATATGCGTTATGGAAAGACCTGAAATTACCTATTTCCATATGTCTGGCCAATTGTCCCCACACGTGTCGTTAAACAGCCCGTCCCTCCCAGCCGGGTGAGATGCTGCTTTCATCCAAACATGAATCTCCCACAGCTATTTATGAGGTCCCTAGAGATTAATCCCACACCCGGATTTCACAGCTGTCAGGTCCTTGTTTGGCCCTTCACACTGTCGAGGACTCCTTGAGTCAGCCGTCAAGCTCTGTGAGCTCTAAGATTTTGTTTGAGATTGCGTCAAGTCAACGCGTTTGTCTGCAGGGGACCCCCATCTTCTTAGTGTGACTTCGTGTTTTCTCTCTTCCTCCTTCTTATCCGGTTCTTCCTCGTGTCTGTGTCTTGTCCTCTGAGCCTGTGCAGCTCCCAGGACTCGGTACTTAGAACAACTCTCCTTCTGCGGGATCAGCAGGGCTGTGGCTGGAAGATGCTGGAACGTTTCCAAACAGCCATGGGCTCCTTAAACCCCCCGCCGCAGGGCTGCACCTCTGCCCTGTCAACACAGTGAGTCTGAAGCTGGGTCCAAGAATCTACATTTCTACCAAATGATGTGTCTGGTCCTGGGACCATGTTTTTGAAAGAGCCACTCATCCATATATCTTCCGTATGCCGATACATTCCAGATACTCACGCTCATCCTAGACTCCACCCCACTCCTTCCGACTCTAGAATCTCGTCAGTTTGCCATGCAACCACTCTAATCTGCCCTGGAACTTGCCAGACTCCAAAGCAAACACCCCCTACCTGCCTCCTACATCAGCATGTTCCTCCACCTCTCCATTTCAGAGTAAAATCCATGGTGCTGGCCAAACCAGAAGTCATCACCCAGCCTCTTCCTGTGGCTTTCCACAGTTGGCTAAACTGTGAAATTGTCTCCAAAGTTGGGTTCTTGTCTCCACCTGCACAGACCACCTTGAACAATGGCCATTTGGCATCATAGCAGCCACCACTCAGCCTGCTGCAGCCCCCCCGCTGTTCCTGCTGCAGCCCCCTCTGTGCCTGCTACAGA
>JAMJFZ010002053.1:52500-78701 GCA_026225945.1 Cricetomys ansorgei | reverse complement strand
AGCCAAAAGGTCATAACCTTTTGGTTCTGTGGGCTAAATGCCTTCAGTGCAGGTAAGGACAAGCGAAGTGTGATATATCATAAGAGGATTGCCATTGTGCCTCAAAGGGGAATGCAATTCCAACACGTGGGTACACATGGCTGGAGGGAGAAAACAAGCCCAGAATGAGTGAAATCCTGAGTGAATGTGTGCTTGGGACCTGCATGACCCTGTCAAGAAGCCCATACCCTCGGGCTCAGGAAAATGGAAACCTTTCTTGGGAACGGAGTGCAAGTGTTGACAAGTGGGCAGAAAATGTCCACCCCATGTTTATGGCCAACTGCCTCCCTACAGAGACTGTCCCTACCTGCATTATCTAAACCTCTTTCCTCGATCCAGCTGTGTAACATAAACCCTGCCTCCTTGTTTAGCTGAATGTGGTAACCCTGCCTCCTTGTTTAGCTGAATGTGGTAACCTACCTCCTGTTTTTGGCTGGGTGCAATAACCCAACCTCTCTGCTTAACTCTGTATAATAAACAGGCTGCGGCATCCAGGGTGCTATGACTTCTCCCAGCCAGACGTCATCCTCGCTTCCAGCTTTTCTGCTGTGTCTCTACACTTCTTCATTACTTCACTGCTTCAGCCAGTCACAGCCCCTGGAGGCCATGCTCGGATGAAGCACATGACCCACCCTACAAGATGTTATCCTGAGTGAAGTAAGCCCTCAGTCACATCCCTAGAACACTCAAACTCATGAAGACGGAAAACAAAGTGGCAGTTATAGCAATGATAGAGATGGGAGGTTTTGGTTTGACGAGCCTAGAGCTTTGGGTTGAGGAAATAAAAAAGCTTCTGAAGATGGTGGTGGTGGTGACTGCACAGTGGGATAGTATTCACGCCACTGACCTGTATGTTTTAAAAGGATTAAAACGTTAAACTCTAGCTCATGTAGATTTTGTACCATTGAATAAAAATGGAAGCTCAACAGGAGGGAAGAACATAATGGATTTCCTGCCTTACTTCAGTCAGCCATATATAAGCTAGAATTTATCCTAAGCTTTCTTTCTTTTCATATTTATTGTCAATCGTAGTGTTAGATCCATGGGTTTTTGAAAGGATAAAATGAATTGTGTATGTTATGTGGCATGGGAACTCTGAGCTGAAACTTCTGATGTGACTCCACTGTGGAGGAACATTTTAATCCAAGTCTGGCAGCATGGCTGCTCTAGCAAAGGATTACATTGAAAGGCCTGTGTGAATCCAGCTGGAATGCCTCACACACCTTTAAGTAACCCAACTCAGAAGGCAGTGGTGCTGCACACCTTTAATCCCAGCTCTCAGGATGTAAAAGGAAGCAGTCAGTTCAGAAGCAGGTCAGGGTTCTCAGTTCACGGCTCTCAGTTTGTGGTTCTCAGTGCAGATTTCACAGTCAGTTCAGAGTTAATAGAAAAGCAGTAGAGATTGAGAGAATGGAAAAAAGATTGAGTCAGAGCATGCTAGTCAACTGGGAAGTGGAAAGTCAGAGGTAGAGTAAAGTACAGAATGAGTACATGCCTTTAATCCCAAGTCTGAGAGTGAATCAGAGTGAAGACTTGGCAGAGTGATGTCTGGATGAATCCAAGTGATGATCAGGAGAACTGACAAATCAGGGGAAGAATTAGCCTAGTGAGTCAGAGTGAAGACATGCCCACCTCTCACAATATGAAAGCAGGCTTTCAGTTCAGAGAGTCGGGCAGTCAGTTAGAAAACCTGTCAGATAAGACGCAGAGACAGTTCAGCAAAAGAAGTCAGTGTCAGACAAGAAGAGTGATTTTGGGAGAAGGAGTCAGCTCACAGTGAGAATCAGTTTGAAGCCTAGCAGAACAGTTCAGTCAGAGAAGTTTGCAGAAGTCAACCAGAGTCAGCCAGAGTAAGAAGTGTTCAGTCAGAAACAGTCAGCTGACTCAGAAGTTTGAACTATTTAGCTTTGAGAAGAGTTTGAGCCAGAAGAGTGAATGAATTCAATCAGCCAACCAGAAGAGTCAGTTGAGTTCAGTGTAGCTCTGTGTTCAGAAGGAGCAAGTCAGAGTGAGTCAGTCAACAGAAACTCTTGGAGGTTGAAACATTCTAGGTTTAGGCTTGAAAATTAGATGGTACGGAGGCTGAAGCCTTCCAGTTCTAGGCTTAAAATTAGATTGTATAAAGTCTATGCCTACACTCCGCAGTCTTTCCTGCTTCACTAGTTATCTAGTTATCAGGGCTGAGCTCAACAAAGTCCTTCCATGCTGATTCTGAGATGCTAATTGACTAATTTTCCAGTTGCTCTGGGATTGAGGACACTAATGTTTCTGGATACTTACCTTGGACAAATGTTGAAATGCTGTTCTGCATGTGCAATCTCCTGAAGCTAAAGTGGGTCACATTATTCACATTTTGCTAATTGGGTAACAAGCTGAAAGAGACTAAGTAATTTGAACACAGTTACATAATTTGTTCCATTCAGTCATGGTTTCATAATAAAGAATAAGTATACATGTATGTATACTCAGAATCTCTAAACCTCTAGGTCCGAATAATGTTGCAGGTAAGAGTCTAACAGTGAAGATAATGTTCCTGTATATGCTACATGAAGTTAGATCTTGCTCACACTATTCACACAATACAATGAAGTAACTCCAACCTATCAGCTCTCTTCCAGGTATTCCTTTTTCTCTCCTAAGTAATTTCTGGTGATTTGTGGGTAATGGTGCCTCTATGTTCACAAACCAGTGAACGAGGTATATAATTTCTCTTATAGGTACTACTGTTGTTGCTTCCCGGAACGTCTCTTGTTAGTGTGGCCTGTGCCCTCAGTGTTTGTCTACTGGATGCTATGGCACCATCAACCACTTGCCACAGGAACTGTGGAACTCTCTCCACACTCTCATTTGACACTTCCATTCCTTCCAGTCCCCCTGGGTGCATATGCTGGTGCCACTTCCATATCTACTGCTCTCTGAGGTAGAGTTGCCTTATTTGCCATGAGCATAATCACCATTGGGCTGAAACCTTCATATACCAGAGTATGATATTTGTTGGAAGTGAAAATCCTCTCTCCTGCTTAGATAACTCTCTTTAGGAAGAGCATCAAAGATTGGTTGCCTGTGTCTCAAAGTATAACAAGGTTTTAGCAAAAGCCGCCTTTCAGATTGTAGACAGATTCCTTTGTCTTCGTAAATTGCAGGCACAAATCCAGGGATTTGACACAGAATCAATTTGAGTGGCAGACACCAACCTATATACCTCACTATTCCTCTACACTGCATTTGAGACTATTACCAGCTCAAAGTAGCTCTTTCCCCAGAAGTTCTTTTTCTGGAAGCTCCTTTACCTTCTGTGCACATAGTGTCTTGACTGGCCTGTTTCCCATTCATCTGGCTCTTCCTAAAATACTTAACTCCCAGCAGCAAGCTGAGCTCAGGTCCAACCTGAGTGCCCCACTATAAATTTGCTGTAGCATGTAAATCTTACAAAAACCAGTGAAACACACATCATTATGTCCATTTTAAAGGTAAGGAAATTGAATGGCTAAGTAATTTGCCATTACATAGCTATGCTGTTAACATTCAGCATTAAAACATCTGGGTGGTGGCAGATGAAGATTTGAGCCAACATAAGCCCTGGTACTTTATAAGCACCTAAGCTCAGTGCAGAACTTAACGCCAGCCACCTGCTTCAGTCCCCCAGCATAGCAGTGGAACATCTAGGCTATTGTTTAGTGGCCCGATCAGCTCCTTGTATCTGTTCTGTACTTTGTCTTCATTGCTCACATGTTCCATGAGCTCTGTGAATATGCCACACAAAGGGCTCTGAGAACCTCATAACGTTATTTGGGAAAGTAGCCTCTCCCCCTCCTGAGTGTTAAACGGGAGACTTCTCCCTAAGTGCACTGGTCTAATATGCATTCTTAATGTTGACTCCTGCTCTAATTAAAAGCTTCATTTCAAAGGAGCCAAATAATCTCAGGGACTGAACTGATTTCAAAGCCACTCGACTGATCTGGGCTAGTGATGTTTAAGTATTGTTCCCTGTTATGTTCTGTTTTGCTGTTTTCCCACCACACCTGGATTATATAAGCTTCCTATCATTAAGCTGTGCTTGATGACCTCTGCAATTTAGAAGGACTCCTGTGATTTATCACATGAGGGCGTTTGGGCTCAGTTCAGAAAGTGCAGTTGTCTCCATTTGGCTTCTACTGAATTCTCCATCATAAGCACTCAATTAGCATAGACAAGAGAAATGAAACTCAACTTTAGGTCATCATCACATTCTTTCCTGCCAGTATACGATTGTCTGCCTCAGTACTGTCCAGTACGTCAGTGATACTAATCATAAACACATCGAGGGCAAGTCTTCATTTGCGATTTTCCCCAAGGAGAAAGGCTGGGATTTTTAGACATTTGGGTTGTTCCTTCCATCGTGCAGAACGGATTGAGCCTTGCCTTCCTCACTCTATTCACGGACTGAGGCTGTTCCAGAGGTATGTTGTATGTTTTTAATACATTTGGGGAAGACTTCTGAGTTTTAAAGAGTGATGGAGAAAGGCATGTTTACCCCCAAAAAGCTGAGTTTTATTTTAGATACATTTTGTTATAAAGTATTTTAACAAGTCATTTCAACAGTGAGCTATTAATAAATAATTCTTACTAGTTTCTGTGTTCATGCTTCTTAATTAGTGACTTGAGGGGCAACTGGCATTACTTCTGAGTTTCTACGTATGATTAGAGAACCTCAGAATTTTAAATCTAGAAAATGTAAATAGGAACTAATTAGGGGCAGCTTCATGCAAACATTGACAAGCAAGGAGCTAGGTCTGATGGACGGTATGTGTCTGTGGTTCTAGCAATTTGGGGGCTGAAGCAGGAGGAACCTCAGCACTAAAGTAACTTTGAGTCCAGCCTGGCCTCATATGACCCCGTCTCAAAAGACGAAACAAATAACCAAAAACAGCTAGGAAACTAAGTGAAACTAAACGTGCTAGATTCATGTTGTTAAGGGAAAAAAAGTACCCAGAGTAAAGCACTTAAGGAAGTGCTTACTGTAGTCTATAATTTCAGAGGTTTCGTTCCCTCGTGACAGAGATGGGAAGTGTGGCACATAGCCGCTCACCTAGTGAATATGGAGGGAAAGAACACAAATAAAAATGAATATATGAATGAATGAAGGTGTCTGTACCAGTAACCTTCTCTGGAAAGCCTATAGACACCCAGAGATGTGCTTCGCCAAATGCCTTATACCACTGTCGGTCTGTCAAGTTGAAAATGAAGACTAGCCATCACACTGAGCCATGCTGAAGACCCAGTGAACTAACGACAGGACCATATCCTGAAACATCAGCCTTTCTGACATGTTAAGTAAGATATCCCGTGGTCTCCAAGTAAATGTCCCCTAGATCTCACAAAACATTGGCTAATATCAACTTTGTTCAACTGCTGTGACTATCTCTATTTTTGGAGGGCTTTATTACAATAAATATATTGTAGCCCTAGCTACAAAATGTAAATATAATATATAATATGAATATAATTAAAAAATATAACTGACAACCAAATTACTTATTAACTGATTAGAAATACTATTTACATTAGGACGGAACTGTCATCTTTACTTGTGTTGTCATTCCTTGGTTGGGAAGGGAAAGGATATTAAATGTCTGTCTTCTGAGTAGACATAGAAAGACGAGACTGAACATGTTCATAGTTTAAAGTCTAAACGATTTCAAAACAATGTAAAGTCATATGACTGATACTTTCTTTCCCAATGCAGATGCTTGCTAGAATCTGATTAAAAACACCCAACAACAAAGAATCTCTGTAGTCTTTCTATTCTAAATCAATTGTTTGAACCGGATCCTTCTCCTGAGAATTCTTACTGAATACTCCAAGACTCACTCGCTAAAGTAGGTCAAGTTTTTCTGACCAGGCTACACAGTAGATATCTGGACCATGGTAGGTCTACAAGAGATGGCTTTGAATTCCAGATTTTATGGTGCCTTTGACAAAGGGCATTAACTTTTAGAGACATACTAAGGCAAAGTGCAAAGGGCTGTGAGTTGTGGGAAGGCAAACAATGGATAGTTAAAGCTAGTCAGTGAAGCCTGTTGATGATCCCTCTGACACCATCTCCAGGCCTCTAAAGGCCAACACTAGTCTTCAGTATTAAGTCTTTGTTCCCAGGTAGAAGACAAAGCATGGCACATTTTGTTTTGTAAGTTTGTGTCTTGCTTTTAGGCAAACAGAGGGAGGTCAATGATTCTGTGTATCTCCTGCTCCCCTACTGTCTCCAGCTCAGCAGTCCCTCTTATTTTAGGGAGACATATTCTGGCTCCCCATAGCATTAGTTCATGTGTGTGTGTCTTCCCATTCTCTCATGCATTCAGTACATATTGGACAGCTTTGTTGAGTCAGTCACTACACACGTGTCTAGGAACATAGCTGTGGATCTGATCGGTACTGACGATTTTAGGCAGCTTCTCGTCTAGTACGAAGTATGATGTGTCCTTAAGAAAGCTCTAGAATGTCTTTAACCACAGAGCTGAGACTGAGCCTGTGAGCAGATGCACCAGTCTGCAGGGCATGGATAGAGCCAAAAAGCTGTGAGGAGAAGCCTCTGAGGAGCCAGTAAGCCATCACCAAGGAGAGGAAGGAGAGGTGTTTCTTTGGAGGATGAGGACATTGGGCTTTGTTCAGGCTTCAAGCCCACCTGGAGAGAGAAATCCCTCCTTCCCAGTGAGAGCCCTGAACAGTGGCTAATAATCTAATTAGCATTTCCAATGGTGGAATAAAAGGTGCTAACATCCTAGTGTCCTAGAAAGGACTGTAACAAGGCCTCCCATTTAGAGGTTTCTGGGGACACTCTTCTTCCTCTTCACTCTTCCCTTGCCTCTCTTTCTCTGTGTGTATGTTCATCATTTCATTCTCTCTCCACTTCTTCAGTCTCTTATTTATTTTTCATTGTTCTTCTCAAGTTTCTCCTTTTCTGTTTATTCTCTTTCGTCACTTTATGCACAAATTTTTCTCTTCCATAGCACTAGTATACTCATTAAATTAATATGACTCCGTGGGTTTCCATTTACTTCATGGAGCATGCATGCACATTATCTTCATTATGTATGATATTTTTATTTCATGGCACAATCTCTCAAAACCCAAACCCAACCACCACCACAGAAGTTTCTTTCCTTCCATGTGACCCTTGCTTCTCAGAATCCTTTCTTGGTGTTTACTAATTTTGAGTGTTTAATTCTCAACGTGAACACAACCACATGCTAGTAAGCTTTAATGATGGTCCATGACCATTCAAACAAATACACTCCATCCTCCCAAAATTTCAATACTTGAAGCAAAAGCTTATATAGCACATCAGCTATAAGATACATAATTTAAAGTATTTTTCTTTGGCCCTTTATGCATAATCAGTAACCATTCTGTTAATGAACCCTAAAATAAGGATATAGATTTCTAAATAACTTCAAGTTTAAAAGTCTCTGATAAAATCTAGTTTGTGAAAAGTAAAGGTAATTCTTCTAGAGAAATAGTATCATACGTTGTACTTTATTATAAAGTAAGTACACATTTCGAGAGAGCAACACTTCTCATTTCTCAAATTTTCAGCTAAATCGTTGTGCTGCTTTCTGTTTCAATCTGTTTCAACCGTTCATGTTGCTGAGCCACACTAATGCCCAGTCTGTCAACCTCCTCTTCTGTTGTTACGGTTTCATTGTGGGCACAGGTATGCTTCTACCCTTCTTACATTTACAACCCTTCGTATTTACTCATTTGATCACATCAGTCAGTGTAAGCTGTCTTCCAAATTGTTTTCTACAATAACAACTGTGTAGTCTGCACATTTCATTTATTTTCTTGTTTTTTTAATTAAATGATACAAATAAATCATGTAGGAAATAACTCAATTCTTCAGAACCTGCTACATGCAAAGTACAGTGTATGGTAGGAAAGTAATAACTTTTCTCCAACTACAGCTCATACCTCTCAGGTAGAAAAATAAAAGATTAAAAAGAAAGAAGCTTGGCAAATTTATTGAACCATGTTTTCAGAGTGTGGAAGCCTTCAGAAATGAAGACCCATTTACACCAAGTTCAATCACAGAAGCAGAGAGTTGTGTGAGTGGGTACCAAGGTAGTGCTCTGCAGAAGTGGAGAGTTGAGAGTGTGAGTGGGTACCAAGGTGATGCTCTAGTGTATCACAGAAGCGGAGAGTTGAGAGTGTGAGTGGGTACCAAGGTGATGCTCTAATGTATCACAGAAGCGGAGAGTTGAGAGTGTGAGTGGGTACCAAGGTGATGCTCTAATTTATCACAAAAGTGGAGAGTTGAGAGTGTGAGTGGGTACCAAGGTGATGCTCTAGTGTATCACAGAACCGGAGAGTTGTGAGTGTGAGTGGGTACCAAGGTGATTCTCTAGTGTATCACAGAACCGGAGAGTTGTGAGTGTGAGTGGGTACCAACGTGGTGCTCTACAGAAGAGGAGAGTTGTGTCAGTGGGTTCCAAGGTGGTGCTCTGCAGAAGCAGAGAGTTGAGAGTGCAAGTGGGTACCAAGGTGATTCTCTAGTGTATTACAGAACCGAAGAGTTGTGAGTGTGAGTGGGTACCAAGGTGATGCTCTAGTGTTAAGAACCTGAAGGGAGGTGAGCAAAGCTATTTGCTCAGTCTCTTCGTCACCTCTTTGTGCAGGACTCCTGCCCAAAGCATGGCAGTTTTCTGAGGATTTCTGGGGGAAGTAGATGAGAGCACCTTTCTGTAGCCTTGCGGCTTCTTTCAGGGGACTTTGGTTCTAGTGTCTGTGATACCTTTGAGGGACAAAAGAAAAACAAAACAATACAGTGGGACAAAGAAGGGAAGGAAACCAGAGAGGCCTTGCTTCTGACCTCATGGTCTCCTTCAATTCAAAACATTCAGTACATCAAAATATCAGCTTTTAAGCTGTGCACACTCGGCTCTGACAGGAGTGTCAGAGTGATAAATTTAAACACAGCCCCCTTTTAATTGTCAGCTCCTCAAGGGAAGAAGCAGATTGTGCCAGTCATAACGACCCCACATGTGAGGAACCCGAAACGTTAGACACTTGTGCGTCCCAAACCCTAATTAACTGATCCGGAATCTTGAAATGGTTCTTATTTGTCTACAGCAAAATGAAGGAAAAGGTGCACTGTGTAAAGGTTCATTGTTTTGTTTTTTTGAAAAGTTCCTCCTTCTGGATTCAAAACAGTACCTCTGTTCTACTTGTGTGCATCTAGTATAAAAAGCTGGCAAGATGTTATATAGCACTCATGTATACTTCCTGTTATGATATTAAGAACAGTGTGTCAGCTCTCACGAGCACATGCTGACACTTTCTGATTAGCTTATATATACCCGATTCAAGTACCCAATGTCCTGCCTCTGTTCCAGAACATCACACGAGATACCCCATTATGTTTAATTATTGTGGTTCCTTGCGTTCACCACTTGTCAGACTCCATTTTTCTGTTGTATTGTATTTATCAGAAATAAGTGCAATGTGTGTGTGTGTGTGTGTGTGTGTGTGTGTGTGTGTGTGTGTGTATTTTTGAACCAGAGCACTGTGGCTGGGTGAACTTAATTCCAGGTCCTATTCTATTCCATTCTGTTTCACTGATCCGTAGGTCTGTTTTTGTGCAGTGCATTGCTGCTTTGGTTCCATGTCTCTGAGGTATGACTTCAAGCGAGGTTCTGTGATAACTTTTGCATTATTCTTTTTACCCAGGGTCGCTTTGGCCACCCAAGACATTTTTGTGGTTCCATAGGAGTCTAGGTTTATTTTTTCCATTTATGTGAAAAATGTCCCTAGAGTTTTGATAAAGATTCCATTCCATTTACAGATTATTTTTGGTAATGTAGCCATTTTCATTATCTTAATCCACCAGTCAGTGAGCATATAGGAGATAGTTCTGTTCTCCAGTGTCGTCTTCAATTTCTTTCTTATTTCAGTATCGTAAAATACTCATTCTGAAGTCCTTCACTTCCGGATTAGCTTTACTCCTTCTTTTGGGTTATTTTGTGTTTAAGTTATTTTGAATGCACTCGTTTTTCTGGTTTCTTTTCAGAATGCTCATTATTGATCAATAGAAAGCTAATTTGGGGACATTGATTTTGTACCGTGATTCATTGATGAAATAAACATAGATCTCCAAGTTTTCTGGTCCCATCTTTGTATTCCATCATGTACAAATGCATATAATCTGCCAATAGGGATAATTTGATTTCTTACTTTCTTGTTTGTATTCCTTTTATTTCTTTCTCTTGCCTCATTGGTCTAGTGAAGGCACAGAGTGCTCTTCTGAGCAAGAAAGAGTGGACATCCTTGTCACACTGCTGATTAGTGGAGATGCTCTGAGTTTCCCCATAGTATAATGTTGACTATAGGTCTGTCACACACACACACACACACACACACACACACACACACACATATATATATATATATATATATGTATGTTTTTCTTTTCTTACCATACCTTTTTTTTAGTTTTTCGAGACAGCATTTCTCTGCTGTAACGCTGGCTGTCCTGGAACTCAATCTGTAGACCAGGCTGGCCTCGAACTCACAGAGATTAGCCTGCCGCTTACCTCTGCTTCCAGAGTGCTGGGAATAAAGCTGTGCGCCCCATTGCCCAGCTCTTACATCAGTTCCATTCTCAGTTTCTTTAAGGCTTTTTTATTAGGAAAGTTGTTTGACTCTGTCAAAGCCCTTTATTGGTTATTTTTCCTGGTCAGATGATAAAAATACCCTAACTAAGGCAACTTAAGCAGAAAGGGTTTATTTGGCTCACAGCACAAGGGTAAAGCCCACCCTGGTAGGAAGGTCTTGGCATCTTTAGGCAGCTGGTCACGGGGCATGATCTGTGAGGAAGTAGCTGATGACTGTTCCTGCCCCACTAGTTTCTCCTTTAAAAAAAATAATTGATTTTTAAAATATTTTATTTATATGAAGTGTGTGTGAGTTTATGTACGCCACTGATGTGCACACTGTCTGATAATACCAGAAGAGGTATTGGGTCCCTTATCCAGTCTTACATTCTCAGCCACTGATAGAAAAAGTCCCAGCAGTCCCAGTCCCTGAGAAGGGAGGTAGACACGAAGTCCCACCTCTAACCAAAAAAGCTATTTGCAACTGATGCTTGCTGAGAAAGGATGGGTCAGTTTCCTCCAGTAGAGTGTATACTAACCACGAGTATACACAGTATACTCACCGAGTATACTAACCACGCCCACAGAAGGTTCCGTGCTCAGCAACAGTTGTCCAATGCAAAACAGACTCCTGGTTCATTGCTGTTATTTTGTGAGATTTTGTTTCCCTGTTTTGGTATTTTTTTATCTTATTGGCTTTTTTGTTTGTTTTGATTTTCATTTTTGTTTCGTTTTTTCGAAAGAAGAGGGCAGACAAGGAGGGAGAGAGCGAGAGAGAGAGCAGTGGAGAGAGAATAAAGTTTGGCTGGGTAGGGAGGTGGAAAGAATCTAGCAGGGGTTGGAGGAGGGGAAAGAATATGATCAAATATATTGTATGGAAAACAATAACAAAAAGTACCTGTTTCTGAAAGCGGAGTGGATTTTCTAAGGTTCCCCTTTGTACGGACCCATGGTTTACACCCTCTGCAGATGCTCTTACACTGAGAGGACACCACTCCCCAAATGAAGTTGAGCCCTCAGAAGAGGATTCTGAGCTCACTCTATTTCTGTCCTGTTTTCCAAAGATCCCTTTCTTTCTTTGCTACGGAAGCTAGTATTTCTCTTCTCTCACCTATGACATAGGGCAGCTGTTCTCCAGCTATTTTCCATTCGCCCTCATTTATCAGTCCATGCACGGGTGTTGTCTTCAAGCTTCAAGGGTCCCAGACTTCTTATCTTTTTATTACTGAAAAGTTTGAGAAATGCTACTCAGGTATCATAGAATGACTCTCGGGTTGAGTTGGTTTGGTGGCTTCTCATGACTAGACTGGGCTGTGGGCTCTGAGGAGCAAGACAGATTTCCATGCTCGTGGCACCACACCGAGTGTATGAAAGTGCAGCATGGCCTACGGAACGCTTACACAGCCGAGTGGTACTGGTCAAGTTTCCCCACTAAAATGTTATTCCCATTCTCATCCCATTCCTATCCTGCAGTCTTTGAGAAAGCCAGGTTGTGTAGCCCATACTGAAGGGAAGTGGGGCTTGTGCTTCACCTCCTTAAGAAAGTTATATATGCATAAATTGCTAGATTCCTATATGGGAGATTTGAGCATGTGTAATTAAATTGGGGTATTTAATTTAAACTTTGGACTATAATACTTGACTATTACTGCATTCCTAGTTTGTTCTAGTTACTAGTGGGTTTTATTTATTTATTTATTTATTTATTTATTTATTTATTTGTTCATTCATTACAGTTCTTGAGGTTGATCCCATACTACTATCCTTAAGCAAGTTAGACACACACCCTACCACATAGCTGCATCTGGAGTTCAGTATCTATTGTAAAATGAGAGTCTGGAGAGATGGCTCAGCAATTAAAGGTACTGGCTGCTCTTCTAGAGGGTCCAGATTTGATTCCCAGCACCTACAAAGTGGTTCACAGCAATCTATAACTTCATTTCCGGTGGATCGGAGGCCCTCTTCTGACCTCTGCCAGCACCAGACCATGCACATGATGCATCTCTGCACATACTAGCAAAACGGCTGTGCACATGAAACACATCAAATAAAATGAATGACAAGTGACAGTTGGCTGTTGCTTGTTTAATATTTTTATGGGGCCAAAGTCAATATTCAATAACCTTGTGCTATCATTTTCATGGAAGAAGGGATGCCTTGGGGGTGCAAAATTGAAAATGTTAAGCTGCAGTGCTAGACAGCAAATCTTTATAGAAAAGGAGGTGAGATCATTTCTGACTAAGAAGTCAGAGAGATGGCATTACAAAGAAAGCAGAATTTAAGGATAATGTTGAAAAAAATTTGAAGATAGCCCTTAATCTATTTACTAAAGCTGACTGTTTGAGTTGATAGCCATTCTCCGCAGACAATGGCTCAGTTTCATCGCCTCGCCAATACCTAATATTAAATTTGAAGTTCAATTCCATACCATCTTATCATCAGCATGTCGCATAACGCTTTATTGTAAATCATGTTTATCGCTCTCTGCATATGGCAAAGACTATATTTCTACCTTAGAACAAATTCAGAGCGGGTCAGACTGCTTCCTACTTCAGAAAGCTATGGTGGATGCCAGTTGCTTGATGGTGGACTCCAGCATTTCCCCAGGGTAAGGATTCACATATATTCAGCAAGTCAAGCGTTTCATTAAGTAGCTGTTAATCAGCATTAGCTCTCTCTGTATTGGCTGCAATGGTCCCTGTATAAGTAATAAAAGTTAAGTTAGGCACATTGAACACACAACGCATGTGCAAATTTCTTCATATTCGTCAAACACTATTGAAATGACAATATCAGTGGGAAAACACAGAAACCTGTATAAAAATGGAAAATGAGAAATGATGAGACCAACACAAACCTAGAGTCAGGGATCTGAGAGCAGTAGTGTTTCTGACTGGCAGTAGCAAGATCAACAGCAATATAATGCGATAGATAGCCTGCTAGTAGGAATGCTGATTAGGAACAAGTCAGCACACCCTCCTGCTCCTTTCCCAGAATCCTGAAAGGCCATGGAAATGGGAAGCACCAGGACTGTTGAAGGAGTGGTGAACCATGTGTTCAAACAGGATTATGGAAAAGGCTGAATATTCACCAGCAGAGACCAGTCTCCATCTCTCCCATCAGATACTTTTTTTCTTCCTTAACATAGGATATGTTATGACATCTGTCATATGACATATTTTTCTAGAGAAATTTCATTTCAGGAACTAGAGCCTGGAGCAATAGACATTGCATTGGGCGGGGTGTAGAGCCAGCCTAGAATGAAGAAGACTCCGTTTCAACCCAGCTCTTAAAACCTACACACGGGCAACTGGAAGGCCAATTGTTTACGATACTTAACATGGCTCTCTACTCCAATGAAAAGATAACCCTCATCCCAGGCAAGGTCCAGTGAAAACTGTTGACAAATCCTACCCATTCACATCACACAGCCAATGGTTTTCATATTGAATTTGAAAGCATAGCAAGGCTTATTAATCTGATGAACCCTCAAACTTGAAAGACAGAAACTAAAATGCAGATTCCAAGGAAACTCAGCAGACTGGAGAACAAATGGAGAGGCAAGGAAAACTTTAGAAATACAACTATTGTCTTAAGTAAGAATCATTAGCTTCAGAATAAGAATAAGTAAAGAGACCCTTTGTCAAGTGAAACTTTAAGAAACTATAAGAATGTTACTGAGATAAAGTTAAAAAATGAGCAGGCAAAGCATGAGTCAATTCTGACCTAAGAGGCCCTGAAGGGGAACAGAAAACTCAGTAGAAATATCTGACGAAGAAACTCTAAACTAACACCCCAGGCTACATCTGTGTGAAACTTTAAGATACCGAGGAAAAGAAAAAAGTCTGAATGTCTGGAGAAAAGCAAACATTGTTATGCACAAAGATTCAGAATAAAGTGATAGACTCTGAGCAGTACTAGAAATGAGAAGACAGTGGAAGAGGTCTTTTCGATTCTAAAAGAATCCATTTTCCACCTAAAAACATTATAATAAAAAATGACAGGTAATATAGTATTATACAAAACTACAAAAAAAGTTTTCAAATGTGTAAGGACTCAAAATGTTTGTCTCTCAAAGGCTTAGAAGACTAGAAAGACTGACCCACCAGGAAAGAAGTTACAGCTAGGAGCCAAGAGTTTCAGGGAACTGCTTCCTTCAATACAAGAGCAATCAGGGAGCCCTGAAACTGTCCTGTTGTCACTGAAGGAAAGTCAGGACTCTCCAGCTGTGTGGCATAGCAGGAGGCTAAACAGGCCAGCTCAGAAATGGGCACCAGAGAGCTCTAGAAAGAGTCTCTGAGGGAGAGTGGTACTGAAGTCTACAGAGTGTGACTGTGTAGAAAGATAAGGGTTTAAAAAAAAAAACAGAAGGAGCAACAAGTTGTAGAAAATAAATACATGGAAATGGAAAAATGGACTCAGGGTGTAGTTTGTGGAGTGTGTTTCTAACAAGTAAAGGGTCTGGGAATGAGTCCCAAGTATGGAAAAAAAGAAAAAAAGAAAGAAAAGAAAAGACCTTCCTACAAAAAGAAAACTAAAAGCAAAGAAAATGAAGCCAAAGGTTGGATTAAAATGGAAATAGTACAAAATGAGAATAAACTACTCTCCTGCTCAGTGAACATTACCTAAGAGAACTCTCCTTTTGTAATACATCAACAAGAATCAGGGTTGGAGAGTTCGTTTGATGTTTAAGAGCACACACTGCTCTTGAGGATCCAAGTTTGGTTTCCAGCACCCATGTCTACTTTCTAAAACCCACCCATGTCTTCACAGCACCCACCCATTTCTGGCTACTTCCAACTGAATGTAACTGTAGCCCCATGGGGATCTGACAGCTCTGACCTCCACAGGCATCATGTGGACCTACCACACACATATATATAGTTAAAAATAAGATCAATCAATATAGAAGAAATTAAAAGCTGAGGCTTATGAGTTGACTTAGTGGTTACGGACACTCGCTGCTCTGGCAGAGGACCCAGGTTCAGTTCCCAACTCCCATATGGTAGCTCACAATCATTATCAACTCCAATTCCAGAGGATCTAACTCCCTCTTCTGGCCTCCATGGCCACCAGGAACATGTGTGGTGCACTTACATACATGCAAGTGCAAAACTCATACACATAAAATAATAATAAATATTTAATGTTAAAAATTTTAGACCTGGAGACCCAGTGCAGTAGAAACTCACTGGAATCTACTAGAGTGACCCTAGTGATGAAAGATAGGGAGCCTGAAAGGGCAATTTCTATACCCAGGCAAGGCTTCTAATAGTGGGACTGGGACATCAAAACTTTCACAGCCACAAAACTTTCACCTATAATCTATCCCACCTGCTGGATCTTCTGGGGCAATGGAGGGGCAGAACCCTGAGCCAAGGGATGGGGCCTATGCCAGATAATGCAGGGCTAGCCAGGAACCAGAGACAGGATGGCTCAGAGATGATTCCTAATGATATTCTGCTATGCTCATAGACCAGTGCCTAGCCCAAGAGTCATCAGAGAGGCTTCTTCAAGAGACCCATGGGCAAGCATTGGTTGGAGCTAAAGGAACCCCACAGAAGAGGGGGAGGAGGGATTACCAGGACCAGAGAGGTCAAGGATACCAGGAGAACATGCCTCATCAAGCAAACAGACCAGGACTGATAGGAACTCACAGAGACCAAAGTGGCAGAGCCTGTGTGGGTCTATGCTTGGTCCCCTGCATATATCCTAAGGTTGTCTGGCTTGGTGTACTTGTTGAACTGCAAAAAGTTGGATTAGGGTAGTCTCTGACCCTTTTACCTGCCCTTGGGACCCTCTTCCCCCTACTGGTGGCCTTGTCCACCCTTGATGTGTAGGGACTTGTTAAGCCCTGTTTGATTGGTAGCCCTGGGAGGCCTGCTCTTTACTGAGGGGAAGTGGGGAAGAGGAATCTGGGAGAGAGGGGAAATAGTGGAGGAGCTAGGAGGAGTAGTGGGGAGGGGAGGCTGTGGTTTAGATTTATGGAATAAGAGAAGAAAAAAATACATAAAAATTTAAATCATACATAAGAATATATTAGTGTTCTAATATTCCAGAAATATCTATCATTTCAGCTAATCATTGCTGTTTATTAAATCATTCTAAAATCTATGACTTAAAATAGTATTAGGACTATAGCCATGGCTCAGCGGTTAAGAGCAGAGGACACAAGTTCAGTTCCCAGAGCCAATATGATGGCTCATAACCACCGATAAATCCAGTTCTAGGGGATCTGACAGCTCTTCTGACTTCCAAAGGCTCCTTCATGCACGTGGCATACATACCTACATACACCTCTGCTTCTACATGGTATGTATAAAAATATGTAAATGCTTAATCTTTTTCTCATGATTCTACAAGTTTTCAGGACTTAACTAGACTCAATTGGATTATTGTTCGGTCACAAGTTGCATTGACCAGAGGCTCCCATGTTCCCTGGCACGTGATTTCTCTTTGCAGTTGGCATCTACCTTCCTCCTGGACCATCCACATAGCCCTTTCTCTAAGACGACAGCTCGGAGTATCCTTCGTTATGGTAGCTGAGTTTTAAGAGAAATGCTATAAGAAGGTGAGCCCAGTGCCCAAGAAATGACCATTCACTGTGGCCTACTTAACTGGCCCAAACAAGTCAAACGTCACACCGGAGTCAATGAGATGAATTTTTTGAAGGAATGGTTCACTGAAAGGACACTGTGAACTTTTGCGTTACTCTAGTGTTCTTTATCTGATTTATTTAAATGTTCTTTTACAGATTGCATAATTTACAGGATATGATATACTCTGATTCTATCCATAACCAATTAAATATTAACAAGTCAGTTAAAAACTACGTGAAGCTCAGCAGGAGCAAGCCTGTTAAATCTTTACTGATTCACTAAATTGACAAAAGCAACAAAACGGATTTATTCTTCCTACTGATTTTTTTTTTCTTTTGGGCCTATTGTTTAGGGTTAGAGGTAGGACTTTCCTTTCCTTTTGCTTTATTGTGCTACAAACCATTTGTTATCATACCCTGTGTTTAACATTTCCAAACTGTATGCGTTTACTAAAATCTGAAGAGCAGTGGACGAATACTGAGGAGTAATATGTGTTGAATGTTCGGTGCATGATACATCTTTGCCACATGAGAAAATGAAGCTTAAAATTCTCTGGAAATTTCCCAGGGCTACAAAATGAAAATTTTTTAGATACCTATAAAAATACATGGTCTTGTGTCGAAGAAGAAAAAGAATAGAAGAACTTTCAACCCTGTCTTTCCTACCAGATAATTAGGGATAGATACTCATTCATTAGACAAATCATAGATTGGAAGTTCATTATGAAGAATTAAAGTCTGGCCTTGCGCACACATATTTTTCTTAAACTCTTTACATTGTCTTTCCTTTCTATCTTCTGCCTTTGTTATTCTTAACGCATAGAAAAATACCTTAAAATAATTTAATTTTTCATAAAATATCCTGAAAGTTATCTGTCCTTGTCAGGTAGAATGATCACAGTCCACCCAGCATGGCTGTCATAAGAACTGAAAGCACTTTTCAAATATCAGGTGCTCTATACACACTTCCCCAATAGTCTACAACTCATTTAAATGCTGTCTGATCTGGCAGAAGTTGCTATTTCAAGCATCTTTGAGCCGTAGTAAATTTGGATCCCATTCTTCCTTACTGGGTTTTAAATTCCCCAAATGTTTTTTGACTGAAATCCAATATTCGTTCCAAAGTATATTATGCTGAACTCAACCTAACTGAGAACAGGAGCCGGAACAGTCACTCTAGTATTAGCGATAAGAATTATACCTGGAGATCACATTTGATTAGATTATTCTTTCTCTCAGTGAAAATGCTGTATCTGCAGGAAACTTACAAGGTTTCTTTACCTGTAATTTACACGTTGGGAAGTGAAGGCAATCCTAATTCTGATACACACCAGGGGAGCCTGTTTGTTCAAAGTAAATCAACATGATGGAGGGCATTTTACTTCAAGAAGATAACTCTGAATATAAAACCAGCCTGTAAAAGAATACATGATTAAAACTTGTGCAATTTTATTTACAAGACTAAAATATATGCAATCTTAAGTAACCACGATTTGCTTCCACCTCAGAATACTTTTTTATTACAAGCAGTTCAATATTGAATGGTTAACAGCTCAACTTGTAATGTCAAAAACTAAGACTTATCACTGACATTGAATTTGTGAGTGGATTTAAGGCACAGAATAATGAAAAAGGGAATCCAGAGATGGATCGCCTCAAAGTACACAAGCAAGAGGACACATAAGAAAACTGGAACAAAGAATTGTATTTCATTTTGTGGATTGCTATTGCTTGGGTCAGAGCAATTTGGGGGACTACATATGTTTCTGCCAGTCGCCCTTGCCCAACGTTCCTCATGATGTGCTCTATGAAGTCATAGCCCAACAAGACACTCTGAGAGGTAAAAGGTTTCCTGTGACACACACTGTTCCTGTCACGATGCTGGCTCATGCAATTCCTCCCTAAAGCAGTCAACACTTAGTAGGCATTGATACACCGAGAATTCTTTCATAAACATTTCTCTTTACCTTGATTAATACTGCACCCACATCATCTGCCCATGACATATTTCTCCACTCTTCTTCCCCGCATCCCATTTAACTAACGTTCCCTGGACTATGCTGGATGAACCTTGTTCTATCTTGATGGTTTTAAATTTAAAATCTATAAAAAGCAATTAATGTTTCCATAATATTCACATCTACTGACAGGCAGGTAATAAAGTTAATAAAAGTGTATGCTTTCCTGGTAGTCAGTATAAAAAGTGTTTTTACATTTTTTTTAGTGATGGGAATTATCCTACCATGTGTATATATGATTGAAATGATCCAGCAAAGACTTGGAAACCAGTGATGTAGAAGAAATAAAGATGACCAAAGAAGTTTAGAAACACTAACAAAATACTTACCCATATAAATACCATTAGAACCTAATTAAAAAATTTATTTTCTTGGATTTCTTTTCATTCACAACTGTAAGTCTTACTAGGTAGTTGCTATGTATGCTGCACATTAATTCATAAATTTCTGTGAGAGAAAAACAAACTCATACCATTTATTCCCCATGTCGTGGGTGTTTGTGGGCATACTGATGGTCTCACTGTTGTTTGGAAGAGTGTCAAAGATCTGATGTACAGCTCCATCTCCTTTTCTGAGGCATTCACAAACTGCATAAAGGAATCCCACTTGTGCCCTGAGTCTGAAGAGCCTACTCCATAGTGTCCCTTTTCTGAAATGGTAGGATGGAGGTTATAAGAGAAATATAAAGCAAATGTAAATCAAATATTAAGACTGCCTACAGACAAAGGAGTCTACTAGTTTAGAGTTGATTATTCTAGAGAAAAGAGAGCTTTAAGCTGAAAGACTATGGGGGTTTTTAAGACTATATTTGTCCATATTTTATGTCAATTGTTGTTCAGTAATATAGTAGACTGAAGGAGTGATGGTAAGTTAAACTTTTTAAACGTCATATTCCAAACCAGAGAAATGAGTTCAGATTAAAATTTTGGTTCCTTTTCATTTATAAATAAAAATCTATCATAGATGCTAAATAAAATCTCACACTGTGCTTTAAGCATTAAGTTAAACTTTTAAAGATGTTCAAGCAGGTTACATGACTTTTCCTAGGTCTCAATGCTATTACACAGTAATTTCAGAAATTATCAGTTATCAGTAAGAGAAGATATTTTGATATCAGCCATGGACCTGGAATTATAATGACTGACACAGATTTGGTAGATGTTATCCGATGAAAGTTTTCAAAAAGTGTTAATGCATTTAATGTGTGCATAGTATTATATCATGTAGATTCTCTTGTTCATAGCTCACTACATGAAGTGTCTCCTTCCCCGACCTCTGACTGGATCTGCAGGGCCGGTCTGCTGGAACATTCGTTGGTCTGATACTTCTGCTGAGGGTAGCGTTACCTGCCAGTCACCTGTCAGTCTCTCTGATGAGACCCGATCATGAACTAGGTCTCTGTGTCCTGTTGCTGTTCTCACCTCCATGCCTGTTCTCAGAATCTCTCAGATATTCAGTACCTCCATCTTGCCCTGGATCTGTGCAGTCTTCTTGTATTCCACTTCCTGTTTCACAGTGTCTATCTAGGAAAATTAGACTTTATCTCTTACCATCCCAAGCGGGCTTCCAGCCTTTTAGGTCTTGGGGAGCCTTTCGCTTATGTGATTCTGTGAGCTGAGAGCCGAGGATGAAGCGTTACTTTCCTAGTGGTGCCATGTGGATTAGAGGGATGGAATAACTAGCCTTACATGAGCCGTCCGTGTTACAACAGGAATCACAGGAAGGAAGGAAATGTTTTGCCATCCTTTTAAAATCCCATTTGTAAGGCTTTCACTGATAGTAAACACTATACTCCCCATCCCTTGCAGTAAAACAGACCTGTGTTCATCCCCAGCTGCAAGTAAACCAGTTATGGTGGTACATTACTATAATACCAGCACTTGGGAGGCCGAGGAGTGAGGATCAAGAGTTCAAAGCCAGACCCTGTCTCAAAACAAAAAAGGGGAGGTGGGGCTACAGAGATGACTTAGCAGTTAAGAGTACTGGCTGCTCTTGCAAAGGACCAGAGTTCAGTTCGTAGCATCCACGTGGTGGCTCACAGTTGTCTGTGACTCCAATTTAAAGAGATCTAAAGCCCTCTCCTATCCTCTGAGACATACACTTTGGGAAACACTCAAAAAATAAATACATTAATTAAAAAAGAGAACGCAACAAAAAATGTCTTACTGTAAGAAAGTAATAATAAATTTACTTTCAAGGAATTTCAAGATTTACCTAACACCCTCTGCTAAACTATAAGCTTTATAATTGATAAGTCAAGTGATCGTTGGGCACAATAAATTCTTTGCATCACCATAAAGATTACAGGTATTGAATCACGGTGAAATTCTATTCCAAACATAATTGTGTTCTTTCCTTTTGATTTCATTGAAATAAGAAGTGTAATAGTCTGGGTTCTCTAAAGGATCAGAGCTATTATATATATATGAATAACATATCTATTCATATATGTAATATATTGAATATATATATATACATTAAATATATATAGATATAGACATAGACATGGATGTAGATATTTAACATGTACTTACTGGATTGACCTATAGGATGTAGTCAGCCAACGGCTAACTCAAGATGGAAGGACTCAGAATCCGAACTACATAGTCCCCAAGGCTGAATATCCCAGCAGTCCAAATCTGGCACTGGAGTCCTGGGGGCCTGCTGAGTTTCTGTCTGGGTTAGTCTCTAATTTGGGTGAAGGAGTGCCTCACCCACAGGATAGATGAACTTTCTAGTGAGAGCAAGTGCAAGAGGACAAAAGACAGCACTCCTTTCTTCCGTGTCCTTTGATGTGAGTTGTCACCAGAAGGTGTCGTCCAGATGTAGAATGGGTGTCCCTGCTTCAGACAATCTGGTTAAGTCTCCTGCCCCCTCCCAGGGGCACCCAGCAATGTTACTTGGTTCTAGAAGACACCAGGTGGACAATCAAAATCAGCCATCACAAAAGCACTGGCTTTCAGTTTTGATCTGAGCTTGCAGACCAAATTTGATTAATATAAAATTACTTTTTAGATTCTCATCATAATAAAAGCAGAGCTGGTTCCCATATACTTATCTCATTACTTCTCTTCTGTTGCAGTGGAGTTCTCTAGTCAGGATAGTAAGTGGTCCTTTCCACCTATTGTCTTCGCCGTGTGTGATACATTGTGTCTGTTTGTGACCACTCACCATCCATTTGTCTCTCCCCATACCTACAGAGCTTAAAAATTTAGTTTCTGCTTTATCATGAGAACTGGTCATGTTCTATATGATACGCGTTATGGATAAGAAGAAACTATTGAAATGCTACTTTGATTTGTTCACGGTTAAGCTGTTGATCCTGTGACGTCCATAAAACGTGGAAAGGTCTTTTAGACTTAGACCTGTTTTCAGATCCTCACACTGTATTTGTGGTACAGCCTTATTGCTGAGTGTTTGAACTATCATCGTGGGCATTTCATTGATTTTTACATGGTCTCTGCACTGGTGGAGAACAGACTTAACCTAAGCCTTAAGCATTTTGTTATGAAATGTGCATCTGGAAATAAATATGGTGCTTTGTCTTTGAAGGGTACCTACTGCCTCTGCCACTAGAATTTACTGAAGCTCTCAAGATTGCCTCTGAGAAAAATTATCTGTCTGGGAATTTAAAACACAGTCATGGATGACTGGGGGTCTAATGGCACTGAGTTAATTATGTGGGGCCTTAGCTCTGGCTCGTTTTGTGTATCTCTTGAGTGGCTCTAGTCTGTTGTCTTTTCATGCTCCTGGTTTCCCCAAAGTAATAATCCTAGAATCAGTGCTGCTTTGCATCATAAACCTAATAATGGTCAGATGCTCGAGGAAGCCCAGCTAATCGTCAGCGTCCAGAATCAGGAGGCCGTGTGTGTCGCCTCCTGGGGGCTATAAGCCTTGACCTGAGCCCCTTTGGGTAGCCGTCTTTCAAACCCAACTGAAATTTCCCTTGAGCCAGTTTTTTATTTTATTTCACAGTCATCTTTGAACTTTTTCTCTGTCAAGTTACAAAAGCTGCTCAGTTGTGCCTTGCCTTCCCAAAGCATCCCAGCAAGATGTGAGGCTTCTGTGGACACTTGAAAAGCATCCCTTCCAACTTGCGGTATAGCTTGCGTTCGTAAGTCCTCTCTTCCCCACACCTTCTAACCAACACTACCACGTTGTCATTATGTGACATCTCCTGGCAAAAACTCCAAACACGTAGCCGTTTGGTAAGAAAAGAAAGGAACGGAGACCCTGGTGGAGGAGAAGGAAGCGGGGCGTGAACACATCGCTCGGTAAGAAAAGAGAGAATAGCCATGGTGACTGCAAGCTTAATGTCAGAACTGCTAAAATTGAAAACTATAAAGCAAAAATTTGGCAGCAGAACACTAGAAGGGGCATAAATCCCAAGAATTTCTTCCCAGGGGTATGGTAAGAAACAGTAAATTTATGAAAGTTCTCTTTGAACAACAGCAGCGACAAAAACTCTCTCTCCAAAAGCACTCTCTGTGGAGCACGCATCCCTTTATTGCCAGAGAAATTATCCCATAATGCCTCAGAAACTTGTTTGTGATTATTACCTTTCAGCAACAACACTGACATCTTGAAGGAATTTATTTTATTCCATATATATACACACATATATATATATATATGGCACATATATAGAGGCAGTATGATTTTAATCTTACCTGTTTCACAGAGGAAGCATGATGCTAAAACCTCTGGTCACTTGAAATCCTTCCATCAACTCTTCAGGAACAGCAGATGTCCTCTGCTTTCATCTACCGGTCTCCGTTGTGATGCATTCAACTCGGGTGTTCATTATTCCTTCCTGCTGTTTGGATCCCTTAATTTACTAAAGCATCGCACAAGTAGCAAAATTCTGCTGGATTGTTTTGTGTGTGTGTGTGTGGTTATTGTTGCTAAGGAAACCATTTCTTTTCACTACAGTGCATGGGACATCTGTGTCACATTGAGCCTGCTACAGAAAGCCGCCTAACCTCAAACACAGAGTGGAGAAGGATATAAATGCACAAAATGGGGAAATTAATACAACTAAAATTGCTTTTAAATGCTCGCACTGACTTACTTTACACTAGGGAAATTGGAGGATGTGCATCTGCAGATCTCGGTACCGTGGGACATCTTTTTTGTATATAGCTTGCACGTCCTGACTGGGTCTCCGGTCCCTCTCAGGAGGGCCCTATGGACACAGATGAGATCGAGGCCTTCCTTGTATATCTCTCACAAAACTCATCATGGTCATAGTCAGTTCTCAGAGAAGGGAGCAGAAATGTCCCGAGGCTAGTGGCAGTGTAACAAGAGTTGAGATGGTGTCTTCCCCTTGGTCTTCTGTCAATGCTTCCAGCCCCCACACACAAACTTCCTTCTCTGTCACACTTCTCATTTCTTCATTCCCTGACCTTTCCAAGACTTCCTATATGCCTGCTTTCAACTGCCTCCTCCTGCAATTTTTCTCTGCCCTCCCCAAATACTGTCTCTTAGTTTACAATTCTGCAATGGTCTGACCATCCCTGAGGGCATTGCCTGTTGCTTCATGCTTTTGTAGCCCTGATGCTAGGAGGAAGAAAAGCTGGGCTTCAGCTCCCCATGCATTTCTCTTCCACAGTGGATTGGAATCTTCTCCACTGTATAAACCTTCTTGCCATCGCTGTGTCCTCACCATCTCCTTCCTCCAGGTCTCATCCTTTACTATTACCACTCAGAGCCTGACCTACATTCTTCCTTCATGCTATCTTAGGCCATGTTGATGCTCTTGTAAATAACCCAACTAAAAAACATGATGTCACGTTACTCAGTGCTTTTAATGCTGCTGACCATGTTTTTTCATCTGGTTCCATCTGTATTGGCCATTCTGTTTTGGAATCTTGTGCCTGCCAGAACTTAACTCTTACCGTAGCTCTGTGTAGCTCTGTTCCGCTTCACAGAGACCTCCAAGCCCTCACCTCAGAATCTCCCTAGTTTCCCTTCTTGTCTCTCTTTCTTTTTGCGAATCCTTACACAAAAGTGTTCATCTGACTGCACCAAAGACTTTGTACATGTAATGTGTCATCCTTCCTCCTCTCAGAGTCTCACCGCGCTGTGATCCTTGGCCTTCAACCTTGCTCATTTGCTTCTCTCTGACACCTGTTCAAGATCCTCAACTGTGGGTTGATTCTCAAATCTGCCACCTCGGCTGTTCTCTAGGGTGGTTATGCATCTAAAGCCAGAGAAAGCTGCAGGTGGTACAACTAAAGCCTTTATAAATCTCAGATCTTCACCTTGAGGTAGGGGGATAGGCTTCTGCTCTGCCTACTCTATAGGCTATCTATTATTCATACTCTTCTGCTATGAAGTAGCAGCTCTCAATAGATATTTCAGCCTTATAAGCAGCAGGATGATTGTTTAAAAGTGAGAACCCTGCCATCACATACACACACCACCAAGTAACCTAGGAACTGGGTAGGGGTGTGCACGCTTGTGTGTGTGTGCACGCTTGTGTGTGTGTGTGTAACAACAACCAAACAAAAAGATTCATAAATGTGAATGAGGCAAAGGGCGGTATACATCAGAAGTGTTGGAGGGAGGAAAGCAAAAGGGGAAATTGATGCAATTATATTAAAATGTCAAAATATTAAAAAACAAATTTAGAAAGGACCTTGCTAGCAGGAAGGAGATAAAAGACTGGCCATCGAAGTGGAAGACTGAATTCAAGCCCAGCTCTATCTGAAACTAAGAAGAATTTATTATTGTTATTGATGCTCTTACATATCCACAATACTTTCCTGTGGAAGTTATAAAAGAATTTTGTGCATAATTTTATGACCCAACAATGTTTTATGTGAAAAGCATCTAGATGAGTGCTTGCTTAAATCACAAATTACAGAACATGGCCATTTAACTGCTGTAATTATTACATTTTGCCACATCAGATTTGAC
>JAMJFZ010002053.1:0-47500 GCA_026225945.1 Cricetomys ansorgei | reverse complement strand
CACAGTGAACTTGCTGGCTACAAGGTCAAGGACTTGAAAGACTAGTGGAGAAGGAGACCTACAAAAGCTATGTTCCTTTATAACTGCTTTGTAAGAAAGACACCATTTACTTGAACACACCTTAGCATGAATAAAAAATAAACTGTGACAGGTTTGGGGAAGAGAGGTAAAAGTGTATGAGGAATACACACATACATACACATATCTACAGACACACACGTGTGCACACCCATACACACATATACACACAGGCACAAACATATATACACATACATGCACACACATACACACACATATGCACACATACACATGTATATACACATGCACACACACATATACACACACGCGCACACACATATATACACAGGCGCCCACAAACATGTACACACACACATACACACACATATATACAGACACACACACATATCTACACACACATACACACATGCACACACGTACACACATATATACACATACATACACACACATACACACACATACATGCATGCACATACACACACACATATACATACATGCATACACATACACATATACACACACATATATATACACATACACACACATGCATGCACACGCACATATATATCCACATGCACACACACACATACACACACATGCATACACATATTTACACACACACACACACACATGCATGCACATGTGCACAGGCATGCGTGCACACACCCACTGTGTGCACAGGCATGGTGCACACACCACCACCACTACACACACACACACAGTGTATGTGGTGATAACATGGCTGACTGTGAAAGGAGAAATGGATACACACATGGGCTGTTGTGGTGCTCATGTAACCGTGAAGACTCTTAGCAGACCAAAGCCATACTTCAAGTGATTTTGTAAAAGTCAGCATCCTCTGTGTGATCTAGCAGAAAGTCTTCCAATGCCACAACTCTCTTGTGGAGAACTCCCAGCAAAGGAAAGGTGCCATTTCAGTCAGAGAGAGGAAGGAAGCATGTTTCCTTGGCGGGGAGACTTGAAGAATGCTTGAGAGAGCAATGTGTGAAGCAGCAAGGCCAGGAGAAGCTGATGCTTGTTCTCATAGCTTTGGCTGTAGACAATTACATCCAGAGAGGCTCTCCAAGCAGCTAATCGATGACATCTACAGGGCTCACTCACACCAGCTCCACGAATGTTCCTCATTTAGTCTGCATTTCCTACAGTTACAAGCCTCCAACCCAAAGTTTCTCGGGTTGTCACCACAGCTGCAGGATAGGATGAGATGTAGTGTTCCTACATCAGGCCATGTTGGCGCCAGTGCCACACTCATCTCAGACGGTGCCACGCCCATCTCAACCAATATTTTGGTACCTATTGGGTCACGTGTGCCAGCAAAATGCACGTAGCCCTCAGGAAGAAGTCAGAAGTCCTATATTTATTTTGAATCCAATTCAGCCCTTAACCATAAATTGTTTCCCCATGAACCATTCAATCTCTCTGAGATTTGCTTTATCCACTTTTCCAGTTTTCACGTGACAGTGTTATCTTTCCTGCCTCTTGCAGAGGGTTTCTATGAAGTGTAGTACAAGCTAGTTAATGTATGTGAAAACTTTTTGGAGAAACATAAAGTGCTAAACAAACGTAAGGCATTATTCTGATCGAAGAGCCTTCGAAACAGGCTAATGTGTATTAAATTTTAGGCTTAGAGTGGTCACTAGATTTTCTTTTTAAAATATCATAGTAGTTTACTGGTTTTGCCAGGATAACCTTCCCCAAACATTCTGTATTATCATGTATCCCTGGTGCAGCCGTGCTTCTGCTAACCCATTCTTGAATAGTACTGAGAGTTGAGATAAAGGTTAGAAAAATAAAAATATAATGTGAAATAATTAGCGAAGAAGAAGCCATGAATTTGAATGAGAGCGGTGGGGGTGCATGGGAGAAGATGGAGGGCAGGAGGAGAAACTATGTAAGTATATGATAACCTTGGGTATATATTTATAGGTAGATAGATATAGGTATAGTATAGGCATAGGATAAGTAGATATAGATATAGATTGAGATTGAGATATAGATAGAGATAGATAGAGATAGAGAATGCAGAGACATCCAGGTTAAGAATAAATGTTTGGGTAAACATTTGGGGGTCTGAGTAGTATAAAATTGCTGTATCAGTGATTGGTCCCTAGTCATTGATCCATGAAATCAATCAAAACCCATCTATAAAAAATATTTTTAATTGTTCTCATATGTAGGGATAGTAACCTTTTTTTTTTCGTCTAGTAACCTATAAATAATGATGTGGTGATCTTTCATCTCCAAGTATCAGGATAAACCAGCAGTATTACCCCGCCTCCCAAACATGAATAGTAGGCTTTCAGAAGTGAGCCTGTTGTCAGCACTGCATTGTTTTAAATTGTCTTCAGTTGTTTCTATTCCACAATAAAAGGATCAAATTTCTCATTGTAGTTCCCTGGACACAGACTTTTAGCAGGCAAAATTGTTTTTATATGTATTCCTGTAGCTCATAAAAAATTTCTGATATTTGTCCATTTATTGCACATGAAAAAAAATGACAATTTTGTGATTCAAACTAGCAAAGTCTGGTGCTTTATGTTAGGCCCATATCATATAAAATATGGTTCAGATTAAAATGTCTTATTGTATTTTATAAACAACTGTTGTGGACTGTTAAGGTAGAGCTTTAGCTCTGGCTTTTATGTTAAAAAAAGAACGAATATAAAATAATCGGCAACTGTCAGTTAAGCATAGATAAATACCTGGGGAATATCACCAACAAAATGTTTCTTATGTAAAAACATATGAAAAGTACCTGGGAAGCAATTCAAGGTGCTTATTTAACTGAGACCATTAACTGGGTCGGTTAGTAGTGATGACTTCAAGCCTCACACGCACTTGGGCCTCCTTCTACAGGAATTTTTAGACACCTTGAGTCTCTGGCCACATCAGAACACAAACTTCAAAGACAGATTGGCAGAAGCAAAGCATGCCTACTTCCCCAGTAAGTTTTCTGTGAAATGCAAAATTTCATAAAGAAAAAGAGACCCAATGGAATAGTAGAAATTCTATAGTTTATGCTATATTTGAAGAAATACCACTGGACAGTGGCACTTGCTTCGATGCTAATAGACTCTGGGGGCTGAGCAAGGGGTTTGTGGAGATTACTCTCCTTAGCCCCATGCAGTTCAACTGTGAGGTGAGATATAGGAGAACTATTCCCACCTCACCTTTTCCTCAAATGCTCCAGGGTTCCATATTTGGAGGCTACTTGTCCTGAACAGTATCAGTATTATTGTAGAACATTATAGCTTCTTTTGAAAATCTGCTTGTAAAAGAAATTGTCCTGCTGAGGTGTGTCAGCCAGTATGGGAAGGCACGTGAGACCCTGGAAATGTTTCTGGAGGTCACAAATGTAGAACCAAATCCTGATGAGCTCAGTGTATTCAATCAAGGTTTGAGGCCCCATAGAGCACCTAACATTATCAGGGCTTGGTAGACCCAGCTCTCTCCATAGATGGGAGGCTCTGCTCCCTGTGACCATCTCTCCCAAAAGACAGGAGGCTCTGTTCCCTGTGGCTCTGCTCTGTGTGGCCAGTAGTCTGCTTCCTCTTAATGGAAGCCCCTATGAGGCCATAGTTAGGTTCTGTATCCAGAAAATATCTAGGGTGGGTTTCCCTTAATGTTACAGTGCTATCTCATCATTGTTTGTTTGTTTGTCTAAAAGAGGAAACACATTTTCAAGACTAGAAATGAGAAGAAAATAGAGCCAACAGCAGATTGCACAGAGCACCAACAATCTGCTGCTAATATGGCCAACCTCGGGGCTGAGGCTCCCTCATTAGACATCCAGAACACACCTGTCTGTCCTGTCGGGAACTTGCCCATCACCCCTTTCCATCCTCACTGAGTACATCAGACACATGCTATAGGAGTCACTGTCTCACAGTAGGTGAAATTGAACCTTCAGGATTATTCTTGGAGTTGAGTCCTATCTGTGTCCCCTGGCAGAAATGTGATTTGGGGGCAACATAATTTTACGAGTTGTAGTTTACTCATTTGTAAAAATTGCTATTTTTTTAAACTACTGAACATATTACTGGATGTATACATCATGACGTATATAGTGTTTGGAACCGTGTGGAACATAATCCTTCGTAGCCATCATGAAATAAATACCTATCTTGGCTCTTGGATTATTAAGCCTGGTTTGTTAAACTTTGTGAACAAAACACATTGTATTCTGTCCATAAAGGTGAGGTTGCTTTCTACCAGTAATACTTAGCAACAGAAGTATCCAAGTTATATTTTTGTTTGAAGAACATTGAGATTACCATTGCATTTTCCTGTTGAAATTCAGCGTGTCAGGCAGTGAACTCATGCATTTCCAACCTCTGACACTTTGCATATCTAACCACAAACATTTCTGCCATCGCCAACCAACATTCAGGTGTTGCAAGTAGTTATTTAAACTCTTAAATGGTTAAATATGTTGTGATCCCCAAAATAGAACTGTGAGCATGTTCATGTAGTCAGAGCACACCATAAATAACTGACTGCTGACGAATGGGTACACAGGATACTTTGCTTCCTTGTAAAGCCTGAGTTATGGTTCTTTTTATGAAAAGCAAATGTGAGTTCTAGAACTCAGGGGGTGCTTGTTGTACTTTAACTTTGTAAGTAGCGTCTGCATTTTCCTCCTGCTTCTCACAGACTTTAAGACTGTCTCTTCCTGCCTCCTCCTTTTTTTAAAAGCCCAAACCAGACCTACTGCTCTTTGCAGCAAGCACCCAGAGCTCACCGGCCCCGTGTGGTCAATTTCTACACCTAGTCTCGAACCTGTGGACCTATTACTCTGCCTTTGAACTTTTTCTCACCTTTATATTTGTTGATAGCATTTGCAATGCCCAAACTCAACCTCCCTTCCCACACACTTTGGACTTATGCTCTACTTTGGCCCAGGGAAGCCTAGTTGGATTAATTGATATATCCTCATCTTCTTTGGTGTTTCAAACACAAGCAATCACTGTGTGTCTATTTTAGCTAGGATTAATTATAGGTCTACCGTTCTTAAAATAAGTAATTAAGACTTGGCAGAAACAGATAGCCCTTGGTTGACCACACTACTGCAGCTTCTCATTTTAACATATACAGCTTCTTCATAAAATTGCTTTTACCTCCATGCAGGCTAAATGTTTCCATGAATGTATTTCTGAGTTAAAGGAAAATAAATGTCTATACTAGAACCTGTGGTTACTTTTCTTTACAACTTTTACATTATTTTTTTAAACACAAATTGCCCAATAAAATGGCTCAAAGAAAATTGGTCTTTTATCTCGTGGGCAGAGTGAACTGGTAAAAGCTCTCTATACTTGGCCTCCAGATACATTTTACATTTTCATATCATTCACTTCAAGCACAGCAGCTGGATGGGAAGTTATACTCAGGCCCCATCAAAGCCTAGAAGGTTCTTCAGGAAAGTCTCCTCAGAACAGCCTGCTCTCAAGGTTGACATACAGCAGGAGGATTTCTTAAGTGTGTGGCTCTCAGAGCAGCCATGCTGGGAATATGAATGGGATGCAAAGTAGATGTCAAGAGGAACACTTTAACTAAGTAAGCAAGCAGTAAGATCCCCTGAAATATGGTAGAAGCCAGACAGCTGGCTTGACAGCAGAGCTTGTGGGAAAAACTCGGAAGGCCTCAGAGCCCACAAGCTTACGTAATGATACCACCAAAAAATAAAAACGAAGATAAAACACCCAAAATAAGGCAAACTTCAAGTGCATTAGTCCAGGAGAAAATGTGTTTTCAGAATATCATTGCCCTTTGAATATTGCACTAACTCATCTGGCCATATCATTGACAAAAGCGTGCTATCCAAACTGTAATATAGCTCCTAAGTATTAAGTCACTGTAGGAGTCTAGGTACTGCCCTGCGTGCTAAACATATGGATATACATCTGTTAGTATGCTCAACATTTCCACAATACAGGCAATTTCTTTTTTAACAACAAGTAAACCAAAGCTCAGAGAAGTGAATTATGCTGCTTCAAATCATACAGGAACCAAGTGGCAGGGATAAACTTTGAATTCAGATAAATTCTGAAATAAACAATATAACTACACATATTTAGAAGTGAATGTAGAATCAAACAAGATTCCTTTATGAAGTCAGCAAGGGTGGGCTTCCCATTTCCGGACTGTCATCTGAACACCTTCAAGCTTGCTAAATTTATTCATAGCAACTATTTATTTATTCTCCCTTTCCAGTCTGAAAGGAATTAATATAGTGTGCAGAAATCCATACAATAAAGAATATGGATCAGTTTTAAAAGAAAAGTAATACCAAAAATATATAATTCATTTAATATATATGTATATGTGTATATTTACATATATAAAAAGAAATATTAAATCATATATTAATTCAGGAGAAATTGGTATAATTGCACAATGCATTCTGTATACTCCTAGAGCCAGACTATCACCTTGTCTCTATGGAAACTAGACATTAAGGAGGATGATCCATGTGATGCTCTATTCTGGATCTAGAATCACCACAGAGATGGTGGACATCCATCAGAGATATTCTAAATTAGGCTACTTATGGAGGAAAGATTTTCTCAAACCATGAGAAGCACTGTTCCCCAGGCTGGGGTCCCAGACTGTATAAAGGAGAGATCTTAGCTGAGCAGCAGAGTTCATCACTCTCTGATTTCTGCCTGCAAATGCCATGTTACCAACTGCCTCTGGATCCTGCACCACATCCATGGACCACATCCTTTCAGACTGTGAGCCAAATAAGCCCTTCCCCACACTGTATCTTGTCACAAGAATAAGAAAAATAACTGATATAACTGGGTAGAAAATCCACAATGTCTGTGGGTAAAAAACAAGATACAGTCTGTACATTGCTAAAATTGGAGTCTTTTCTTTCTCTATGGGAACTAGACATTAACTAGACTTAGTTGCAATATTCGCAGTGCCTATGAGAAAAGAAGACTAATTACTTGGGTTGCACTGAGCACTAACAGTTCTCTTCATGAGTGTGAACAAAGGAGGCATGGTATCATGTAACAAGTTCATTGCCATCAAAAGACATCACAGAACTGTTACTTAAAATCTTCTTCACTGTGGTCCAGTGGGGTTGTGAAAGGAGAGCTATGTAAAAGTCTCCTATGTGCCATTGGATCTGATGGTTAACCAACTGTTTTCTATTGATGCTGCTTATTTTTAAGAGTATATTTTAGAATGTCTAGAAAACTACATGGGCAATGTATCTTTCTCTAATATACACCAACATTGTTTTCCTCAACTGAGACTTAAAATGTGTCAGACCATGCCAAATCTAAGCTCATCCTCTCTGACATGGGTCTAATGCCCTGGTGCTCAATTGCCAGGCAACTGGAGCATTAGATGCGTTCTCGGCTGAGTGGAAGATAGGATTCATTCTCTTATGACACCTGAGATGCTGGGAGAACAGATGCTGAACAAACCACCATCTGATTTCTGTCTTAAAGGGGTTATCTTTGCTTGTTGGGTAGTTTTACTACAAATCTCATAATGTAAATGGTTCATAGTCGGGAGACATTTATTTTCCACAGTTATGGGTACCAGAAAGTCTTAGATCGCAGTATCCAATGTGGAGCACTTTCTGGCTGTCCGCACACTGTAGGGAATGCAAGTAGACTACACTGTGCCTCCTGTGTAAAGACACTAATCTCGTCATGAAAATTATACCCTCAAAAACTTAATGACTTCCCAAAGCCCTTGCCACCCAACACTATCACCGTGGGAATACGTATTTCAGTATATGATTTTTTTTTCGAGACACGGTTTCTGTGTCGTCCTGGAACTCACTCTGTTGACCAGGGTAGCCTTGAACTCATAGCAATCCACTTGCCACTGCCTCCCAAGTGCTAGGATTAAAGGTGTGTGCCACCACTGCCTGGCTTCAGCATATGAATTTTAAGAGGACAGATACATTCAGAGTTTAGTAGAAGCAAAGGGTAAAAGTATCCAAGACTCTCATCAGAAACATGACTCTAATCAGAAAATGATATTCAGTTTATTGGAATAAAGACAGAAATGGACACCTCCTACAAGATTTAACATCCAATTGGTATGATTCTATCCTGATTTATACCTTTGTTTGACAGATCATAACATATTTACAATAAGGTTTTTCCATTTGGAAAAATTCCAATTCATTATTTTCTGCGCCACCTCAATAGCGAGATGCCATTATATTTCAGCAGAGATCATGAGGATAGAACCTACAACTAACAGAAATGTGCATGTACAATAAAAGACAGACATGCCAGTGTTACTTAGTAATTAGGTAATATAAAAATCAAGGAAGGAAATAGCAAAGGCCCTGTTTTCCACACGGGTCCAACAATGCTGCTGACACAGCATTTAGTGCTTTTCCACACTTCATTTAGACATGAAGATATGGCGGCAGCCTTGACGTGCATCCATCACATGAAGCAGCCTTTAGATGAATCTCCCTTTGCTCCAAAGGCCAATCTCAGCATCATTGGTCACACATAACATGGAATGAAGTTTCTTTTTTCAGCAGAAGAGATGAATTTTCCATAATTAAGAGCTTTCCAGAAGTGAAATAGGTTTGTCAGTCATATAATGAACGTCCTAGCACCGGACCTTTTGTGAACACAGAACAAAGTCTGGTAACCCAGCATCGCTGGGAGTGTTCACGTGAGTGTGTGACGAGATGCCTAGCTGCAGCGGGAGTGAAGGACCAACCGGCACGAGAAAGGCCTCAAGGAATTAGTGGGTTGCTGTGGCCCACAAAAACGTTAAGGTAGCGCTACTTGGAACTCTCTGAGGACAACCACAGAGATGATGGGAAAACTGGAAGTCAGGCTGGGCTTACCTCTTTCTGTCAAGTGGCTGAAAACTGTCCTCTGCTGAGATTATGATTAAGTGAACGTTCATGCCCCTTGTGATATGAGAACAGGCAAGGGAAATGCCATTGAATGGTCGCTTAACCATGCCAGCGAACAGTGCGGAATGCTTGCCAAAGTTACAATATCTCACTTGGCATCTTCACAGTAAAGCTGTGTAGAAAGGACCACTATAATACTTGTTCTGTGGATGTAAGAACACGCTTACAGGCACCTGGGGCCCTGTCCAAATTTGAAGCTTCACTCACCTGAGACCGTGGGGTACGTTACTAGCCCTGGGTTTTTAGGTTAGTGAGAGTTTCAACAATTCGATGACATAAGGACATCACTTCCTTTATGCTAAGGGTGGGTGTAAGAAGTAAAGCTGTGGCTGACATTCTAACCAACAAAAGCAAACGATTGGTTTTATAAAATCTAAAGGAAGAATAAGAGTAAATGAAGCTATAATTTAGACTCTTAGAATTAGTGGAAAAATAATTATACATACAAGCTTATAGATATTTTTTTAAATTTTCTTTAATTTAAAGTATTGTGTTTTGATGTTACCTAGTGAACCAGGTGGGCATCGATATTACCTTCAAATCTAGTGACTATCCCAATGATCTCAAAGCAGAACTGTACTCAAAGTAGTTGAGGTACCGGAAGTTGTAGCAGTAGCAGGCATCCATGAACATTATTACATGCCAATAATCTTGTTCGGTTTATATCAGGATACACCAGAACAACTTCACACAGCTGGCTTTATAATTCTTGCTTAATAAAAATAAATAAAAAAACAACTCGTCATTGATATATGGGCTCAGAGAATTTAGGAAACGTGCCTAAGCTCAGACATAAGCTCAGAATTTCTCAGACTTGAGAAATTCATGTGAAACTTCTTTTTCTTTTTTCTTGTCTTTAGTGGAAAGACAGATACTAGATACTAGATACTAGATACTAGATACTAGATACTAGATACTAGATACTAGATACTCAGATACTAGATACTAGATACTAGATACTAGATAGATACTAGATACTAGATACTAGATACTAGATACTAGATACTAGATAATCAGATACTAGATACTCAGATACTAGATACTAGATACTAGATACTAGATACTAGATACTAGATACTAGATACTCAGATACTAGATACTAGATACTAGATACTAGATACTCAGATACTAGATACTAGATACTAGATACTAGATACTAGATACTAGATAGATACTAGATACTAGATACTAGATAGATACTAGATACTAGATACTAGATACTCAGATACTAGATACTAGATACTAGATACTAGATACTAGATACTAGATACTAGATAGATACTAGATACTAGATACTAGATACTCAGATACTAGATACTAGATACTAGATAGATACTAGATACTAGATACTAGATACTAGATACTAGATACTAGATACTAGATACTAGATACTAGATACTAGATACTAGATAGATACTCAGATATTAGATACTAGATACTAGATACTAGATACTAGATACTCAGATACTAGTTACTCAGATACTAGATACTAGATACTAGATACTAGATACTAGATACTCAGATACTAGATACTAGATACTAGATACTAGATACTAGATACTCAGATACTAGATACTCAGATACTAGATACTAGATACTAGATGATACTAGATACTAGATACTAGATACTAGATACTCAGATACTAGATACTAGATACTAGATACTAGATACTAGATACTAGATACTCAGATACTAGATACTAGATACTAGATACTAGATACTAGATACTAGATAGATACTAGATACTAGATACTAGATACTAGATACTCAGATACTAGATACTAGATACTAGATACTAGATACTAGATACTAGATACTCAGATACTAGATACTAGATACTAGATACTAGATACTAGATACTAGATACTAGATACTCAGATACTAGATACTAGATACTAGATACTAGATACTAGATACTCAGATACTAGATACTAGATACTAGATACTAGATAGATACTAGATACTAGATACTAGATACTAGATACTAGATACTAGATACTAGATACTCAGATACTAGATACTAGATAATCAGATAGACTAGATACTAGATACTAGATACTAGATACTCAGATACTAGATACTAGATACTAGATAATCAGATACTAGATACTAGATACTAGATACTAGATACTAGATACTCAGATACTAGATACTAGATACTAGATACTAGATACTAGATACTCAGATACTAGATACTAGATACTCAGATACTAGATACTCAGATACTAGATACTAGATACTAGATACTAGATACTAGATACTAGATACTAGATACTCAGATACTAGATACTAGATACTAGATACTAGATACTCAGATACTAGATACTAGATACTAGATACTAGATACTAGATACTAGATACTAGATACTCAGATACTAGATACTAGATACTAGATACTCAGATACTAGATACTAGATACTAGATACTCAGATACTAGATACTAGATACTAGATACTAGATACTAGATACTAGATACTCAGATACTAGATACTAGATACTAGATACTCAGATACTAGATACTAGATACTAGATAGATACTAGATACTAGATACTCAGATACTAGATACTAGATACTAGATACTAGATACTAGATACGAGATACTCAGATACTAGATACTAGATACTAGATACTAGATACTAGATACTAGATACTAGATACTCAGATACTAGATACTAGATACTAGTATACTAGTATACTAGTATACTGCAGCGGGAGTGAAGGACCAACCGGCACGAGAAAGGCCTCAAGGAATTAGTGGGTTGCTGTGGCCCACAAAAACGTTAAGGTAGCGCTACTTGGAACTCTCTGAGGACAACCACAGAGATGATGGGAAAACTGGAAGTCAGGCTGGGCTTACCTCTTTCTGTCAAGTGGCTGAAAACTGTCCTCTGCTGAGATTATGATTAAGTGAACGTTCATGCCCTTGTGATATGAGAACAGGCAAGGGAAATGCCATTGAATGGTCGCTTAACCATGCCAGCGAACAGTGCGGAATGCTTGCCAAAGTTACAATATCTCACTTGGCATCTTCACAGTAAAGCTGTGTAGAAAGGACCACTATAATACTTGTTCTGTGGATGTAAGAACACGCTTACAGGCACCTGGGGCCCTGTCCAAATTTGAAGCTTCACTCACCTGAGACCGTGGGGTACGTTACTAGCCCTGGGTTTTTAGGTTAGTGAGAGTTTCAACAATTCGATGACATAAGGACATCACTTCCTTTATGCTAAGGGTGGGTGTAAGAAGTAAAGCTGTGGCTGACATTCTAACCAACAAAAGCAAACGATTGGTTTTATAAAATCTAAAGGAAGAATAAGAGTAAATGAAGCTATAATTTAGACTCTTAGAATTAGTGGAAAAATAATTATACATACAAGCTTATAGATATTTTTTTAAATTTTCTTTAATTTAAAGTATTGTGTTTTGATGTTACCTAGTGAACCAGGTGGGCATCGATATTACCTTCAAATCTAGTGACTATCCCAATGATCTCAAAGCAGAACTGTACTCAAAGTAGTTGAGGTACCGGAAGTTGTAGCAGTAGCAGGCATCCATGAACATTATTACATGCCAATAATCTTGTTCGGTTTATATCAGGATACACCAGAACAACTTCACACAGCTGGCTTTATAATTCTTGCTTAATAAAAATAAATAAAAAAACAACTCGTCATTGATATATGGGCTCAGAGAATTTAGGAAACGTGCCTAAGCTCAGACATAAGCTCAGAATTTCTCAGACTTGAGAAATTCATGTGAAACTTCTTTTTCTTTTTTCTTGTCTTTAGTGGAAAGACAGATACTAGATACTAGATACTAGATACTAGATACTAGATACTAGATACTAGATACTAGATACTCAGATACTAGATACTAGATACTAGATACTAGATAGATACTAGATACTAGATACTAGATACTAGATACTAGATACTAGATAATCAGATACTAGATACTAGATACTAGATACTAGATACTAGATACTAGATACTAGATACTAGATACTCAGATACTAGATACTAGATACTAGATACTAGATACTCAGATACTAGATACTAGATACTAGATACTAGATACTAGATACTAGATACTAGATAGATACTAGATACTAGATACTAGATAGATACTAGATACTAGATACTAGATACTCAGATACTAGATACTAGATACTAGATACTAGATACTAGATACTAGATACTAGATAGATACTAGATACTAGATACTAGATACTCAGATACTAGATACTAGATACTAGATAGATACTAGATACTAGATACTAGATACTAGATACTAGATACTAGATACTAGATACTAGATACTAGATACTAGATAGATACTCAGATATTAGATACTAGATACTAGATACTAGATACTAGATACTCAGATACTAGATACTCAGATACTAGATACTAGATACTAGATACTAGATACTAGATACTCAGATACTAGATACTAGATACTAGATACTAGATACTAGATACTCAGATACTAGATACTCAGATACTAGATACTAGATACTAGATGATACTAGATACTAGATACTAGATACTAGATACTCAGATACTAGATACTAGATACTAGATACTAGATACTAGATACTCAGATACTAGATACTAGATACTAGATACTAGATACTAGATACTAGATACTAGATAGATACTAGATACTAGATACTAGATACTAGATACTCAGATACTAGATACTAGATACTAGATACTAGATACTAGATACTAGATACTCAGATACTAGATACTAGATACTAGATACTAGATACTAGATACTAGATACTCAGATACTAGATACTAGATACTAGATACTAGATACTAGATACTCAGATACTAGATACTAGATACTAGATACTAGATAGATACTAGATACTGGATACTAGATACTAGATACTAGATACTAGATACTAGATACTAGATACTAGATACTAGATACGAGATACTCAGATACTAGATACTAGATACTAGATACTAGATACTAGATACTAGATACTAGATACTAGATACTCAGATACTAGATACTAGATACTAGATACTAGATACTCAAATACTAGATACTAGATACTAGATACTAGATACTAGATACTAGATACTCAGATACTAGATACTAGATACTAGATACTAGATACTAGATACTAGATACTAGATACTAGATACTCAGATACTAGATACTAGATACTAGATACTAGATACTAGATACTAGATACTAGATACTCAGATACTAGATACTAGATACTAGATACTAGATACTAGATACTAGATACTAGATACTCAGATACTAGATACTAGATACTAGATACTAGATACTAGATACTCAGATACTAGATACTAGATACTAGATACTAGATACTAGATACTAGATACTAGATACTCAGATACTAGATACTAGATACTAGATACTCAGATACTAGATACTAGATACTAGATAGATACTAGATACTAGATACTCAGATACTAGATACTAGATACTAGATACTAGATACTAGATACGAGATACTCAGATACTAGATACTAGATACTAGATACTAGATACTAGATACTAGATACTAGATACTCAGATACTAGATACTAGATACTAGATACTAGATACTCAAATACTAGATACTAGATACTAGATACTAGATACTAGATACTCAGATACTAGATACTAGATACTAGATACTAGATACTCAGATACTAGATACTAGATACTAGATACTAGATACTAGATACTAGATACTCAGATACTAGATACTAGATACTAGATACTAGATACTAGATACTAGATACTAGATACTCAGATACTAGATACTAGATACTAGATACTAGATACTAGATACTAGATACTCAGATACTAGATACTAGATACTAGATACTAGATAGATACTAGATACTAGATACTAGATACTAGATACTAGATACTAGATACTAGATACTAGATACTCAGATACTAGATAGATACTAGATACTAGATACTAGATACTAGATACTCAGATACTAGATACTAGATACTAGATACTAGATACTAGATACTAGATACTAGATACTCAGATACTAGATACTAGATACTAGATACTAGATACTAGATACTAGATACTCAGATACTAGATACTAGATACTAGATACTAGATACTCAGATACTAGATACTAGATACTAGATACTAGATACTAGATACTAGATACTAGATACTCAGATACTAGATACTAGATAATCAGATACTAGATACTAGATACTCAGATACTAGATACTAGATACTAGATAATCAGATACTAGATACTAGATACTAGATACTAGATACTAGATACTCAGATACTAGATACTAGATACTAGATACTAGATACTAGATACGAGATACTCAGATACTAGATACTAGATACTAGATACTAGATACTAGATACTAGATACTAGATACTCAGATACTAGATACTAGATACTAGATACTAGATACTCAAATACTAGATACTAGATACTAGATACTAGATACTAGATACTCAGATACTAGATACTCAGATACTAGATACTAGATACTAGATAGATACTAGATACTAGATACTAGATACTAGATACTAGATACTAGATACTCAGATACTAGATACTAGATACTAGATACTAGATACTAGATACTAGATACTCAGATACTAGATACTAGATACTAGATAGATACTAGATACTAGATACTAGATACTCAGATACTAGATACTAGATACTAGATACTAGATAGATACTAGATACTAGATACTAGATACTAGATACTAGATACTAGATACTAGATACTAGATACTAGATACTAGATACTAGATACTCAGATACTAGATACTAGATACTAGATACTAGATACTAGATACTAGATACTAGATACTAGATACTAGATACTAGATACTAGATAGATACTAGATACTAGATACTAGATACTAGATACTAGATACTAGATACTCAGATACTAGATACTAGATACTAGATACTAGATACTAGATACTCAGATACTAGATACTAGATACTCAGATACTAGATACTAGATACTAGATACTAGATACTAGATACTAGATACTCAGATACTAGATACTAGATACTAGATACTCAGATACTAGATACTAGATACTAGATACTAGATACTAGATACTAGATACTAGATACTCAGATACTAGATACTAGATACTAGATACTAGATACTCAGATACTAGATACTAGATACTAGATACTAGATACTAGATACTAGATACTAGATACTAGATACTCAGATACTCAGATACTAGATACTAGATACTAGATACTAGATACTCAGATACTAGAAAGATTTGAACTTCAAGCTAAAAACATATCAGCACAAAGTTAAAGCACTGTAGATTTTCCTTTAGGAGGTAGTGAATGTAAAGGCTCATAAAAATTTTTAAAAAATTAATCAAGACTTTAAGGGTATTCCAGTTAGTCTTATGTTGACTAAATTAAATGTAGCACATTAACTATCATATGTTCTACATAAGCCCATTTTGAAAATTGGCCCGAGTCTTTCATTCTGTGGTTGTTACAAGTTTAGAAGAATGAACAGAATAATCTTACCACGTACCTTGCCATCAGTGTCATCCACAAGTGGTTTAGTAATTTAACAGTGGCTAATGATCCAGTGCTTTATGATGGGTCTTTGGGTCTCTCAGGTAAACACAAACTGTCTAAGTTAGTGTTGCATGAGAATAAGACAATTTGGCATGGCCTCAAAAGCTGTGAGGTATGGTTTAGCATAAGGTATAAAGAATCATAATTTCCTGCTCCCTTGTTCAGTTTATAAAACCTAGATTGGACCCAATAGGAATGTTGTGTTGGAGACCTATCTTCTAATTCCTTAGTTTCTAATGAGGGTGTCATCACTAAACAGCAAGGGATTTTGAAAGTGGCAATGTAAGCAATACTAGAAGCCAAGATGTTAGGTTATGAAATTTGTATGTTTTATGAAATTTTATGATTATGAAATTTTGCATACTTATAGAAGCTCAGTATTTGTGACTTTAGTTTTGTCATCAACATATGTTTATTAAGTACATTCTGTGTTCAGTGATCGGCTGAACAACATGTCCTAAAGATGCATTGCATACCTCAAACATGAATTCCGTGAATATGGTGTCCAATTCTGATTTAGTATGTCTGAAGCAAGCCACAGGAAATATTGTTGTCACTGCTTGGCATTCACATTGTGAGTAGCAAGAACTTAAATTAGTCTATTAAAATCTTCCCCAAGAACTTTCTATTAAAATCTGTTGTACCTTTTTTTAAAGGGGGGGCATAGAGTGTTAGAAAATCATATTAAACATAAATGTATCCTATCCTTTCAAATGACAAACTAGCAAGTCATGAATACTCTTGTCAGTTGCCTGGAAACTGCTCCCATAAAAAGAGAGCATTTGTAAAGGCAGGAAGATAGTGAGTTTCTCCTTTCAGTCAACATCTTGACTCATGTCCAAAATTATCTATCTCAGGGCACAAGGTAATCGTGAGATCCTGACAGAGACACCCATCTTGGAAATTACACTGAATCCACCAATTCATCTCACAGCAGTTGCTGAACAACTTGCCATAGGTAATAACTTTCAGTCATTACCATTTTAGGCCAGATTAGAGCTAATGACCTTTGGGTCAAAGTCTCATATTCCAATTCCAGTCCCTGGAGCCATCAACGGCCCTTGTCAGGAGATTTGTAATTCATGAAGTTCAGTGTGCTGCCTATAGGCCTAAGCACAGATTGCTTCTTGAAACTTACAGTCACACTTGAACTGTTGGTTGCTCATGTCATGAATATAAGGGAATGGTAAGAGGATTCACCCCTGCTTCTTCTTTATTCCTCATTTTCTATGGATTGTTTCAAGTGATTATCATAAAATTTGCATAAATAATTGTCAACCTTTATAGTAAACGTGCTAGTATTTTTTTAAGTAAAGATATCAGCTAAAAGCCTGTAGTCAGCTAGGTCTCTAATACCAAGCACAATTTCCCTCTTGTTGAGTGGGCCTCAAGTTCTATTGAGAGCAGTTGTTATCACCAAGATACATCTGCCACTATTGCATACTTAGAGTTGTTGTGCCATGCTGGCCATTGTTATAGTTCATAGGCATTGTAACTGGGTAGGATTCCTGTTTACTTCACTCATTTGGAAACTTGCACTCCACCTTCTGATGCCATATAAGCTACTCGTCAGGGAGGAAGCTTTCAAGTCAGATCAAGCTCAGATTCTCATGGTCTCCTATCAGAAGTGGATGGTGTCCTCAGCAATTCTTTATCAGTTCTCAATATGAGCAAAGAAAACTTCCAAATCTGATGGTAGCTTTCATTTCTAAGCATAATATGATTGATGGGGAGCTTGGTGGAGACATGGGAACCATTGTACAAGAAAGCTTGTAAATATCCTTATCTCGATTTCACTGTAATGGTGGCAAAAAAGTCAAGGGAATGAAATGGAAGGCCAAGTCTGCTTTCATTTACTATTCATTCCTGTGAGGTAACCATCTAAGTTAATAGGACTTATTCTTTTATATGGAGGAGAGAGCATGTTCCAAATGGCCTCATAAAAAAGAAAATTGCTGAGTGAAGTCATTATTCTAATTAGCATTTATGTCCTCAATGTTAACAGCATACTTTTTTAAAAAATGATGTGCCATACATTCCAGTCTACCACATTGAGTGGTGGTTGTAGCCTGGGTGCCAATTTTAATTGTTCTTTCAATATCAATTTAGGATGACATGCTAATAGGTTTGTGTTATTAGATAGATGCCTCAAGTAATCAACTGAGATGGTCTGAAAAGCTGTTCACTGTGATGTAGTAAACTAGCAAAGCTGATTTATTTATGATCTCTGCATACCTTTCCAAGGAATTTTTTTCCTATTTAAATGTATGTAAAAAACAGTGTCTTTAGCTATTGAATAATACTCAATGGTGTTATTTTCTTTGGAGAAGATGTTCTTCTTATCTAGATCACATACTATTGTATCAAACCCCCAAAGACTTCTCAGTTGGATGTTTTGTTAGTTCCACAATCATGGACTTACCAGTTTGGACTTGGAAAATAACTTCAGTTTCCAAATGTGTCTGCTCCCATGCTTTAGATTTTGATGACATCTGAAACATGCACTTAGAAATCACATGCACACATGTACATGTATACACACATGTACATTTTTATCTACCCTCCATGCTATCTCCTTTCCTCTCTTGGTTCCATCTAAGTCCATTTTCCATACATAACCAAGAATTTTAAACATTTTAAAACCTTAAATGTTATGTCACTCTTGTGCATAAAGCTTTTACCAAATTTCTTGATGTGGCTGACTCGAGCCTACAGATCTGCTTTCTGACTCTTTCCAGGTTCAAATCCTGCCTCTTCCTCATCCTATGTTGTACATTTTCATCAATGTATATGCACACCAGCCTTTTCCTTTCCCATGGATTTTATTCTTGGTTAATGATGCTGTCTTCCTCCTAGAAGATGCTGATCTTTTCTAAATCAAATGCTATTATATATACTTGACTTATAACTTTCATTTGGTATTTAATAAAATAGATACAATTATAAAGAGCTCAGGCCTTTGAACTCACTGTCAAAGAAATACATTACTCTTCTTTACATTTTGATTGCTTCTTCTCTATCATTTACTCTTGATTCATGTTGCTCAAAGATAAAAATTTTATCTGTATTGCTTATTTCCTGAGTGTACCCCAAAGCATTTAATTAATGGATGACTATCTATGGCTGGAAAAATTTTGAGCTTGTAATTAGATAGATTAGAGTCTTTCAATACATATTATGCAGACTAATTCCCCTCCCCTACTTTTATATATCCCAAAAAGTAAGGATAATTTTAAAATTTTAGTTTTAGAGACTAAGAGATGACAATAGTTTGTATCACGTGAAATAATATCAAATTCAACTTTTAATATTTATACAGTTTTGTTAGAGCACACACATTCATTCATGGCTCTTAAATATGTTACAAAGGCATAGCTGAGTGGTTATAATTGAGATAGTATGACCTGAAAAGCCCCAAATAGTTATGCTTTACCTTTGGCAGGGAAAGAGGTCCAATCATAAATTTGTTATCTGAAAGCAACTATACTGCTTTAAGTCTTCTCATAAAAATTATTGAAGATAAAAACAACGGAAGATGTTCTAGTAGGCTTGATCCCTCTTATGCTGCACTGACTTTTAAAGCATGCCTTATTTAATTGGTCTACCAATTCATAAAGACGTCCCTCAAAGGCAGTGATCCTTCGTGATTCAAATCCAAGCAGTCTATTAATAAGTGGCATAAATAATTAATAGCTCTATTAATAAGGGCCTAAGAATTCACATTTCTCCCACATAACACTGCTGTGGCTCGTTTGGGAGCCATATTTTAAAAAGCTGAAGTTCTAGGATGCAGTTTAGCACAAATCTATTTGTCATCACAAGATGTCACATCTACCGTCATCACAATACCAAGCACTAATGACCGGGTTAGCAGCCCTCTTTACAGGATGGCAGTGTCACTTCAGTTTGAGATATTTTCTTGTTAGTCATTTACTCTTCAATGCCCACGTGTATAGCAGTACGCTACAATCTTTTACCCTCACTTTAGGAAAAGAGAAAGGAAGGATAGAAAGAAATCTTCACTGATTTTACAAGCAGCTTTGATATAGAATGAGAGAAAGGTAGAAGTCTTCACAGCCTCTTTTAGGCTTTCCTAAGCTTGAAAAGGACCAGCTAACAGTAGTCAGACTAGCGTCTCAGCTCACAGTCTGTAAACTCAACCCCTCCAACCTTTGATCTTTTAAGAATTAACACACTAATGATGACAATCCAACCAACAAACTACCAACCAACCAACACCTACCCTGACTCTCAGGGCTTCAGGCTCTTTATACCCTAAGCCAAAAGTTCCCATAAATCCATGTGGCACATAATCCCCAAAACAAGCTACAGGAGCCAAAATGGCTGCACCTAACCAAATTATAGCCACTTTCATCATGCATTCCAAATCCAACTCATAAACAACTATACATATACCACAGGTTGGGTGAGAACACAAACCTAATCCAAATGCCATTTTGCATTTTTAAAGAAGCCAACATAACAAGAACTTTGTCCAAGTGTTCCCCTACACGCATGCCAATGGTCTTAAAATGAGGAAAACAAAGTTGAATTCAAAGTAGTTTTTTTTTCTCCCAAGAGAGTAATACTCTGTACAGACATGAAATAAATACAGCAAAACATAAAGACCATAACAAAATACATTAACAAACTGTATAGTAGGTCCAACAATCATTACTCTAACCAGTAACATAAAGATATTTTAAAGGAGCAATTCTTTTAGAAATTAAGATTGATGGAAATCTACAATATTTCAAGAAAATGAAGTCCATTTTGTAGTTTGGCATTCCAAATCACAGCAGTTCATAAGATGTGCTCCAATGTGCAAGTATACCAGGGTTAACTTATTTCTAAGAGAAAGGGGAGGTATCGTGAAAGTCAGAGATGCATGTATATGGACGCATATATAGAGCTATGACTATGTAATTATGCTTTGTGGTTAGCCCACACACTGCTTTCCCATGTCTCCTCCCTCCTGTTTTGATACCCTACCTCCTTTAAATAGTCCCTACATCTGTTTCCATGGCATACATTCCATTACCCACTCTTGTCCTCCTCTTCTCTTCACAGCTTTCCTCTTAGTTCTTTTTCTCATTTGATAATATAGATATAGATGATAGATAGATGATAGATAGATGATGATAATAGCTAGGCAGATAGATAGATAGATAGATAGATAGATAGATAGATAGATAGATAGATAGATAATAGATGGATAGATAGATGTTAGATGGGGAGATAGGAAACTAGGTTTTGCATAAGAAAGAACACAAACAATATTTATCTGTCTGAGTCTGTCTTATTTAACACAACATGATGTTTTTATGTTCTATCTGGTTTCCTGAACACATAATGATTTCATTGTTATTTATAGCAGAATAAATATTTGTGTGTGTGTGTGTGTGTGTGTATCACATTTTCTTCATCTAGTTACCTGTTTATAGGTACCTTGTCTGATTCCCTATCTTGTCTATTATGAATAGTGCATCAATAAGCATTGATCCAAAAGCATCTCTGCTGTATACTGACTCATAATTCATATAGTATACACCCAGGAGTAGAATTGCTCATCCACGTAGTAATCGAACTTTAATTTTTTCAAAGAACTGCTATACTCATTTCTATGGTGACGATGCTAAATTACATCTCCTCCAGGAGGATATAGGCATTCATCTTTCTCCTTGACTGGCATGTTTTTGCCAGCATTTATTGTAATTTGTTTTCTGGATGAAAACCATTCTGAGTAGGGTAGGATGGAATCTCAATGTTGTCCTAATTTGTATTTCCCTGATGGCCAAAGATGTAGAACACATTTTCAAATATTTACTGACTATTTGAATTTTTTCATTTTGAGGACTATCTGTTAATGACTATTGACTGAATGAATTTTTTGGTGTTTAATTTTTAGCTTGCATTATAGATTCTAGATATTACCCCCCTGTCTGATATGTGGTTGCCAAAGATTGGCTCTTATTCTATAGCCTGTCTCTGCTCTGTCAATCATTTTCTTTGATGTGAAGAAGCTTTTAAATTTCCTGTAAGTCCTTTATTGTATTTCTTAGAATTAAAAATGGTGCTCTTGGGTCCTTTTTGTTAAGTCTTTGATTGTGAGTATGTCTTTAAATATTTGGTTATGTTTTTCTCTAGTACTTTCAGAGCTGAAAGGTATTATATGAAGGACCATGATTCATTTTCTAGCATGCCTTTCTTGGTACTGTGGTCACTCCTGAGATGCCCTCAGTTATTGCTCTTTCTGCTGAGGATCGCTTTGGCTACTCAAACTCTTTAGTGCATCCTCAAGAATTTCAGAGCAGATTTTTTTTCTAGTTCCGTGAAGAATTTCATTAGAATTTTGATGGGGATTGCTGTGAATCTGTAGACCACTTTCTACAATCTGACATTTTTCACAATATTAATTCTGCCATTCCATGAGCAGAATTTTTTCCGTCTTTTCGTGTTTGCTTCAATTTCTTTCTTAAGTATCTTAAAACGTTCATGGTAGAGAGCAATGTCATTCTATAGGTGAGATATTATGGACTGTAGTAGTGTAGAGAGTAAGCAGATCACTAACAAGCATGCACACAGTCCTTCTTCACTGTGGATGTGAACAGTTGCTTCAGGTTTATCTTACTGATCTTTTCATGTCGACTCTTTGGCTGATTCTATGTATCAGTATTTTAGCCTCCAATTTCACTAATGTCTTACTAATAGGTATTATTTCTTGACATACACTGCTTCAGAGTTTTGCATTGTCTTTCTTCTAATATCATGTGGTGTTATTAGATATATCTATCATCTAATTATCTAATATTATATATTAGATACATCTAATATTATATATTATATTATCATCTAATATCACCAGGTTATTTATTTGACATCACTTTGAATATCTAATACAATTATACTTGTAAACATTGCTCTTAGACATGCCTTCGATGTATCCCAAACCTCTAGGAAGTTCTGCCATCATTTTCATTTGATTTTGGAAAGTATTTAGTTCCTTTCTGATTTCCTGATTTTTTTTCAAGAAAGTTAATGAGCCTGACCAAAACATCCAAGATGTCTATGACATAATCAAGACACCAAGACTGAAACACAATGGAAAGTAGGAGCTGAGATTAGAACTAGACATAGAGAATTCACTAAGTCAGTGCAATTGTAACTGAAAAATTTCCCAAATCTATGTTATATATAGAAATGAAGATCTAAACAAAAGAGGCATTTAAAACCCCAACATATATACATAACCAGAATTGAACCTCTCCACAAATATTGTAGTCACAGTAACAAAAATACAACAGAATAAATATTAAAAGCTGTGAGAGAAAAGTTCTAATTCGCATGCAAAGGAAAACGTATCAGAATAACAGCATATTGTTTATTAACATCCCTAAGATCCTAGAACAAATGGAGTAGTGTGTTTCATGCCTCCAGAGTAAATAACTGCCTAACAAGAGAGCTATATCTAGCACCTGTCTCTTAAATTGACGCAGAAAGAAGGACATTTCAAGATGAGTGCAAGTGTAGACTCCTTATGATCAATCTTGGTTGGCAACAATTTACTTACAGAAATTCTTCTTCTTAAGCCTTTCTTTCTTGATGTTCTCAAAATATAACCACTTGCCTTTATCAGGGTTTACTTTTCATTTTCATGATAGTTTCACTAATATCCTTCATCTCAAAGGGAAGCTTTGTTCCATTTTTCATTGAGGAGGTCGAGCGAGGAGAGGCTCAGTACCCTCCTGCCGTGCGAACCTTCTCTTCCCGGACTAAGCAGGCTGCTCTCAAATGTCTATTGCCATCGCAGACATTTAGATTGATTCTTATCCTCACCTCCATTCCCTTTTATTAATTATAGATACTATTATATGCTACTAGGTTGTTTTATAATTTGAACTTTATAAAGAAGTTTTAAAATTACATGATTATGTAAGTGGAAACATGCTTTTGACCTATAGTCTTTGTAAATCTTATTATTTGGATATTTTACTTATTTTCTATGGATTAAGTTTTCAACACTCAGCATGAGTGTCATACTTATAGGGTGTCTATACTCAAATTCAACCAAATTTCGAGTTCATTAAAGGCAGGTGTAACATGTGGTTATTATGTTGTGGCAGTGCCTTCTCAGACACCAGGTAAAAATAGATGGCCATGTATGTGTGACTGTGGACTGGTATTGACCTCAGGATCACATTACAACTCTGCAACCTTAAAACAAGGCTTATTAGCTGGGCTGCGGTAGCACATGCCTTTAATCCCAGCCCTCTGGAGGCAGATGCAGGTGGATCTCTGTGAGTTCGAGGCCAGCCTGGTCTACAGAGTGATTTCAGGACAGCCAGAGTTACAACAGAGAAACCCTGTCTTGAAAGTCAAAAACAAAAACAAAAAGCAAGGCGTATGAACAACCTTCTCCTCCTCCTCCTCCTTAGTCTCTTTCCTTACTTTCTACTCACATTTTTGTCAAAGCCAGGGTCTCTGTGCATACAAGGCAGGTATTCTAATATTGAGCTACAGCTCTAGTACCCTCGTCTTTTTTATTTTTTTTTGACCTACCTAATTCTTCTACACATCAATTCAATAATTTTCTGTAATGAAAAATTTATTTTTAGGACTTTCATAATTTATTACAGAATGACAGGGATGATATTAAAAGGAAAATTACAATAAAAACTTAAGGAGCAGTGCACAGTGAACCTGAATAAAATATATCTTTGGAATTCATAGCTGATTCCTGGTGTCTAAGGAGTAAAATTGCATTAGTGCTGATGGCATTTTCTTTATAATGACATTGACTTTTATATATAGTATGTTTATTGACTCAGTTGCTAACATCATGACGAAAAAGACTGAGTAGATACCAAAATCTCACATTTTCCTTTGCTCATTGGGTCACTAGTGAGTTTTGTTGTTGTACAAACTAGTACTTCCTCCATGTAAATCTCTGCTCACTTTAACCACATCTTGTACTTTTCTCATAAATCACAGGATGATCACAATTAAAATGTCACTCTAGAAACATGGGAAATAATTTTAAATGTCACATGAACAAAAATATTAATTTTAAACTCTTCATATATTGCCTTCCATGAAGTAATGGTATGTTAGAGGGAGATGCCTTAGGAAATGTCTAATTCACCAACAAAGATGTATGCAAATGAAGCACTGGAGTGAAAATAGAAAGTCTTAAGCCCCAACCCCTTTCCCAGAAAGGAATTCGCAGAGATGTATAAAGATAAGAGTCAAATGACAGTTATCCACATTTACCTCAAGGAAGTATATGAGTCTAGGTTCTAAATCGGTTAAAACGTTTGCTTTCTGTTGAGTTTAGTCTCATTGTTTTCTTTGGAACTTTTTGATATGGAGACAAATATATTGCCATTATATTATTTAATTTTTTTTTTCATTACAAAATTTCAGATGAGAAGTATTTTTTTAGCTAGGACCCAATTTTGTAATTTTATAAATCAGAAAACTAAAGGTCAATTTAATGTGTAAAGGTCACAAAGGAGGCTGGGAGTAGAGCCTCCCTTACAACCAAATCCTCTGACTGTCCAGAGCTCTTCCCACACGCCAAGCTGCAGAACATCGCATCTTCTCCACACAGAAGCAGCAGTCTTTTTTATTGTTTCTGAAGCTTTTATTAGCAGCAGAAGATTAGAGAGTTAATACTTGACAAATCACTTTAGTCATTAACCAACTATCAAAGTCAGATTAATCAGAAATGTCCCTAGGTATTGCAGTTATGAGACAGAGACAAAAGAAAGTTTTGGCAGTCTCCTAACGTCTTAGTAACAGTTAAGTATCACAGCTAATGGCGCCACAGAGAGATGAACATATGACAAACCATAAATGTTGTGCAAGAAATACAATATTGTCCTTGAAAGATCCAGTTCCTTTAATGATTTTTGAAGACACAAATGTCTTCATCTCCGGAATCTGCTGAGACTGGTGAAAATAAATATCCTTTAATATTTCACTGAAATATTATTTCTACTTTCTTGTTTATGCAGCCATGCAAGGAATGTCTTTTTCTCATCAGCCCACTCACCATTGGAAAATATCTTAAAACCTTAATAATTGCATTAATAATATGAGTACATAGGGCTTTACTTAAAATATAAGCACACAAATTTGTTATTCTATTTGGAATTATAAGCTATTTCATTCTTGATACTGTTGGACAAAAATATTTTCCTGTATATTACACTTGTTCCCTATTAGTTGGCATCTTTCCCTGGCTAACAAACATCTCTCTAATGATTTGAGAACCAACAAGAGCTCTTCTGAGAAATGTATTTCCCTAGTTTTTGACTAGTTGCTTTTAATATTTGAGAATTGAAGGCAGAATACTGTTAAAACTCAAGTATTATGGGACTGATTTTAGTCATTGACATGTTATTTATTTATTTATTTATTTTTTTGTTTTGTTTTGTTTTGTTTTTAAGACAAGGTTTCTCTGTTGTAACCCTGGCTGTCCTGGAACTCACTCTGTAGAGTGAGTTAGCCTTGAACTCACAGAGATCCACCTGCCTCTGTGTCCCAAGTGCTGGGATTAAAAGTGTGTGCCACCACCACCCAGATGATATGTTAGTTTAAATTGGTCTGTCAGAGTGGTAAACTTGTAACTTAGCAAACACAGAAGAAGAAGGGGGAGAAAGAGGAGGAGGAGAGGGAAAAGGAAGAAGATAAAAAATAATACAATATCCTTAAGAAGACAAAAAAATTTGAAAAAAAATTAATCCGGAATCATTCCTTGAATCATAGCCTTGAACATCTAATCTTCCTCCTCTACTTCCCAAGCACTGTGATTACAGGAATCATTCCTGATTATTTTTTTTTTTCAATTTAAGGCCAGCCTTAGCTATATAACAAGCCTGTGGTTAGCCCAGGCTATGTAAGGCCCAATCTAAGAAAAAAGAAAGGAAGGAAGACTAAAATTGTTGTATGAGGAGAGCATGAGATGTGAAACCAGAAGACTAATGGAGGAAGGGGGTCTACGAAGCCCCGGGTTTGACCAAGCACTCTTCCCTGCGTACACTCAGTGACGGTGCATGTTAACATCCTACCGGACAGAATGTAGCATCCTAAGTAATTCTCTGTTCCTGGGCTTGTGAGAGTCAGTAATCCCTTTACAGCAAACTGTAAAGAATACTCTCTAGTCCTGTTTCTAAACACAGAAACAGGTCCCCATTAAACCCCACGTGTAGATTATTGTTTGAAACACTTATTCAGCTTTTTCACATTGTCACCTACAGCTAGATAATAAAAGTGAATTTCTCAAGTTAAGATAAAATTGATGGTCAGGAAGCAGGACAGAAGAGTCTTGCCAAAAAAAAAAAAAAAAAACACCTTTTAGTTACTCCAAAATATTTTACACATTCTCAGCACAGCAAAAACCGGAGAAATGTCATTGATACAGTATCGTCTTAAATTCTTGTCGTGTTATTTGTATTTACCCAGTTTTCTGGGACATCTTAAAACACAGACTTGCAATTTGTTGGTTATGAGAAAATTGCCAATCTCAAGTAATAATGTCAAGTTCTGACATGTTATTCAATGACAAGGTTTTCCTAGAGCCATGTTGTCAATCTTGGGGCCACCTTTTGCAAGGAAACACTAAAGCCAAAAAGTGGAGATTTCCACATTATAATGTGCTAGTGGTATTAACTTTACACTGGGCCTTAGAGACTCCATATGGAAAAAGTAAACTGTGGCATTATCACTATCATTGTGTATTGAATGCTATTTCAGATATACGAGGCAAAGAAAATTAGCAAACTTATTTTCAGATTTTTCATTTTTCAATGGGACTAATTTAACTTTAAATTACGTGTGTAGCTTGTATTTCTGGCTCACATAATCTTTACTAGAAGATGTTCCCATAAGAAGTTTAATATTGTTTAAATAGGAAATATCTGTGAATTGTGCTTCCATTTTTAATATTATTATAAATATCCGAACGAATTCTCTTGAAAGATATATGTCTGGCATTGAAAATTCATACATGACTGCTTTCTATTCCTTGAGGCTTTCAATCATAATTTCTTTATGTCATGTGTTACAGTTATGAAATCTCCTGAACTTTCCTATATTACATGAGGAAAAGCTCCCCTAGAGGGAATAGCATCTGATGTCCTTTAAATAAATGAACCACCATGCTGGGTGATCTGGGGAAAGCTATATATAGTGAATATTTGTCCCCATGACTGACGCAAATAAATGCATATGCAGTAAAAGTAGCCACTGAGTTCTTACAAACAAGCTCCAGAATCCATCTGGGACATGCAATCATCTTGACGTACGAACATGACGTGCCTACATGACACGCGTCCGTGACATATGTACAGCACTGATAGGATACACAGGCTTGCTAGTCTTCAGAATGCACGTCACTGAGGGCAGGCCAGTGTGACAACAGCATATGTGTGATTTTTAAGTAAATTTGATATTCATGTTTGGATCTCACAGAATAATTCAATTCTACTTGTAAAACAGAAATGCTTACATTTTTGTACAGTCAAATACACTCAAAAAAGGCTAAGTTTTCAGAATTCAGGACTCTGTTGCTTTCATGTTGGTCATAACATAATGTTTTGAGTGTGTTCCTATTTCTGAGACATGTAATGCTTTCACCACGAGAGAAAAGGACCCTATTTGAGGCTAGAGGCTCCTCTCACTTAGCTCCCCACATGTCGCATGATGAGAAAATGTTCTGTTAGATTATTGTTATCAGGACCAAATCTGAGTGTCAGAGATGACTCCGTAACTTCAAAGATAGTTGCAAAGGGCATCCTGAAGCGAGAATTATTCTCTCATTTTTTTGGTAGGTTATACAGCTAGCAAACTTGATTGTGCTGGTCCCTATAGATTTCCTTACTTGCTGACCGTAGCCATGTTCTTGCTGTGTCTGATGTAATTTTCACTGTGTAACTAATGTATTGGATACTGCTTTTAACTCAGACTTCATTACTGTCTTATGGTAATCATGTCTTAAAGTTGAGTTTGTATCTTATATCTAGGAATGCAAATCTAAGTCTCTGGTATAAATGGAAACAATTGTTATGCCTTGGCAGACTTTTTCATATATTTGAATCTGAAAGTCTGAACCTCTTTGTTTGGTGTCAGAGTAAAATTATCCAGAGACCATTATGAAAGTCGAATATTAATCTACTTTCTCTATTTATAAAACTGAGACATGGGCCCTAATAACTGATCTCCTTCACACAGACAAGCCCACTGGGGATCCCAGTGGTGGCCTGTGTCCTGTGAGTGCTGCTATAGTCCCTGTAGGCATTCTTCCTGGTTGACAAAACTGGAATTAATCCATTGAGAATAAAGAAGTGTGTGTGTGTCTGTGTGTCTCTGTGTGTGTGTGAGATGACTTTTATGTATGTGATATCTTGAAGGAATAAAATAACATCTTTGTAAATTTCATTTCTGCTTGAGTGCCAGATAAAATGCTCCACAGTTGTCTGATGTAAAAGCTGCATGTTATTATGTACCCAGAGAACTGAAGCAGTATAATCAGCATCGAAATCTACAACTTAAAGAGAAAACCTCACCAAATTGCATTTTGATCTTGAAACCTCATTATTTAACCTCATTTATTTATTTAATACTTTGTATTGAACAAAGTATTTCAAAGTGGTGTTTGTTTTTTGTTTTGTTTTGTTTTTAATTCTGGGATTTTTTACAGTTCCTCATACCTACTGAAGCACCTTTCCTACTGTCACATCAGAATTTAAAAGCGTAGCAAATGTGATGAATCTCAGGGAACGTCATCTTGGTTTCTGTTACTATTGCAACAGAACACAGCATGGGATTCATTGACGTGGTTTCTTGTTCCTTGTTTCTTTCCCACACTGGCCTTGCCAGTCAGAGGCTGTGGGACAAAAACAAACAAAGACAGAACAAATGGCAGCAACATCAATTTAAAATAGTTAGTCTAAGGGATCCGTGGAAAGGTTGCTTTGTCAGATGTAGGTAAGGCTGTCATTCGATGGTCCTCTTCGGGTAGCCTGTTTATTCAGAAAACTGTTCTCGTTAGTCTCATCTCTCCGGATGACTACAAACCTGACTACAAACAGATCTGACTGGGGCAGATTAGGGCTTGGGCTTTGCAAACTGTTCTTGAGGCCAGTTGAGTTCACAGCAAGGCGGTCTGTTTGCCCACTGCCTATGCAACTGATAAGCTGAAACCACCAAGTGTCAGCAGGCCTTTAGCAACTAGTTTAATGTAATAAAGCACATTACTGGATTTTATATTCTGCTCCTTTTATTAAAATTGTATCCTATTTCACTTTTTTGCACCGACATTTTTATGGGTTAAAAAAAGTATTCAAACATAAGTATTTAACTGAGGACTCAGTTGCACAATTGTTGCTTTTCTTTTCCAGACATAGATCAAATAAGACTGTGTCAATTTACAACATCCTAGTATGGCAGAATAAAACGAATGAATGATTTAACATAACATTTGTAACGTTTGTATGTAATGATCATAGTAAATGAGAGGAAGGTCTCTGAAACAGCTGATGTGTAGGGCATTCTTTATAAAGATAATCACTGGCAAGTGGTCTGGATAGCATATTTCCCCCACCCTTCCCTCAAAGTATACACACATATATTTTTAGGAGAGGGAAGAAAAAAATCATCTCTGATTCCTACTGCGTAACTTGGTAGCAGACTTGTCTTCCTCTGTTGGAATGGGTACTCTGCTCACCGACTGCAGCTTTGAAGGGAACTGCTTCCCAATGTTGTTGTTTGTTTGTTTGTTTGTTTGTTTGTTTCCCTAGATAGAGGCCAGGTCAGTGTTTTGAAAAGTGGTAAAGTTCTGAAATCAAACAGGTATAAGATTTCTGCTCACTTTATGTATAATGGAAGGGGAATAGTTTCAACTTCTTTTGGGCCTCTTATATAAATTCAAGAGAGATAGATGTCACAAGTAGTCATCGTATCTCTAGCATCTACACTGATACAAGCATGCTGCTCTGTTATCACAACTATTGTCATTAATCCTTGTAACCGTGCTGTAGTAAGCCATGAAGATACCCATTTGAATCAAGAGTTCACAAGCACCAGGCAGTGGTGGTGCATGCCATTAATCCCAGCGCTGGGGAAGCAGAGGCAGGCAGATCTCTGTAAGTTCGAAGCCACCCTGGTCTACAGAGTGAGTTCTAGAACAACCAGGGTTACAACACAGAACCCTGACACGGGGGAGGAAAAATAAAGAGTTCACAAGTAAAGCATTTGTTACAGTGTTCAGCTCTGTAAATTGTACTAGCAGTCTTGACAAGACTGATAGTTATAGTAGTTATAGTTGCTTTTTTTTTAAATTTTTAATGTTATTTTTAAGACAGGTTCTCACCATGTTGCCTGTAATTGTCTTGAATGCCTTGGCTCAAGCAGTCCCCCACCTCAGTCTCCTGATTGCAGAGACAACCAGGGCACACCACGATGTCCAGTGTGTAGTTGCTTTGTGGCTAGTTAATTGATTGTTAATTGTTAATTGATCGTGGCTAGTTAATGTTAATTGAATCACTTTAAGCCTATAAATAAGTGAGTTTGGGGAATACGGGGCTCAAAGTCAGATTTATCTTGTTGGGACCTGGGCCACTAAACACCATGCCGTATTGTGGGAGTTTTGTTTGTGTTTTGAGATTTTTAGTTTCTCTAAATACTGGCAATATGCACAAAGGCACTTCATTCTTAGTGGGATGATAGTTCTAAATTATGCTTTAAAATTTATGTTTAACTTTTTTTTTTTAAACATGATAACTTGTTCCCTCAAAGGCTCATTTTATCATTGTGTATGGATTTGTGTAAACTTATTACAGAGTCACCTCGGTAGCTTTACCTCCCCAGCCCCTTGGCTGATCTGCTATTGCCTAAGTGTTTTTAAACTATACAATAAAATCCTGGTTTGGTGTGCTAGCTTCTTCTTCATGAATTATATCTTTCTGGCGCAGTAAGTATGTAGATTATTTTATTACCTCTTACAAACTGGCATTTTTCTAATAATGATAATTCTAACATCATTAACTAATGCTTTATACAGTTACACACCTAGCATTAAACTCAGATATAATTTCATAAAACTAATTGTAGTATAGAATGTTGCTATATAATTTATAATCATCTACCATACCAATTGATGTAATTATTTAATAATATAGATTCAGCAAGATCTGTTATTTAGTATTTATTTTAGCCTGCATGTGCATTTATTTCTGATTACTAAGAGGTAATTTACCTAGAAATAGTATAACGTATAAATACATGGAGAGAAATGAATGAAGTCTGATATATTTCTCTTAGTACTCTGTATATCTAAAAGTGTCAGCATGGTAGAGGACTATTCAAAATCATATTGTTCACTGAGATAGACAGAAGCTATTTACCATTTTAGCATTATACCTATTAGATAAGTATATTTGAGACTTCCCAGAAAGTATAATGATGCGCTTATAGTTTTGCTCCCCATTAGGAATGCTGAAATACAAGCTCATTGACTATGTACAACAAAACAGCTATGTTTTGGCCACCATATATAACATTTTGAACTTTGAAATGCTGTGAAACAAATAAAAGTTATCTTTAGCAAAATGTATATCATCCTTTCACACTTCTGTTAAAAGAAGAAACCTACTTGTAGAAGAGCCACTTTACAAAGTAAAAATTTTCCTGTAGTGTGTGTCTGTGAATACGAAAATTAGCGGCATGGTTGGTCTTCACAACATCCTCTCAATTCATTCCAATACTGGGTTTGATCACCATTAAACTAGGACAGTGTTACAGTTTATGAAGCTCTTCTCCATACACACCAGCTTCATCTTAAACGTGATCCCTTCGTACAGGCCTTCGGATGTGATCCCTTCCCAGCTATCACACAGGCCTTTCAGTATGATCCTTTGCTAGAGCGCCATGCTGCTAGATTAAAAGATTGAATGTCCCTCTACAGGTAGGTCTTTCCCTCAAGCTGTTCATGTGCCAGTTACCTCACCCTGATCTACAAGTCATCTTTTAATCCATCTGAGTTGGCAATCAAGATTAATGAGCACTGCCTCCCTCTTCTGAAATCAAAGTAGATCAGATATTTTGTCTACCTTAGCAGCTCACTCATACTCCTGTGGTTGAGACTCAGCCAATGACAACCCCGCTGGGTGTGGTCTTGAGCAAATCAAAGCAGCTGAGCAGAATTTGGAATCCATTCCCTCAAAGGCAGTTTGTGTGTAGACTATACTTCTTGACAAAGAAACCAGCTATCACAGGGCACATGGTACATGCCTGTAGTCCCAGTACTTTGAAAGTGGAAGCAAGAACAATCAGGAATTCGAGACTAGTCTTAACTATATAATGAGTAAAAATGTCAATACCATGCCCTGACTAGATTCTTGTCTCCTTTGTGTCTATCTATTCTCCAAATATTTTGGGGCATCCCCTGTCAAATGACCATCTCATATCTTTTTAACTTGCACAGGATCATGATGCCTTAACTTAAGTGGAATAGGTTTTGATTGTCTACAAGCCATAACACAAGTGACCACGGCAATTATCCATGTTCCCCATCTACTCATAAAGGAACTGAGCCTTGTTAAGGTTGAGTAATTTACTCCAATTAGCATTACACAGAAAGACTCATCTAGATGCTGTCTTTGACTTTAAAAGCTGTTTCTTCACAGCAGACTGCTTTCCTGGATGATTGCAGTAACCTCTGCAGATAAGTAGCTGTCCTCCCTTTCCCTTCTGTCTCCTTAAAGGACTTAGGTCCACTTTACATCATAATGCTTACCTACTTGATTTCGAAGTTGGTCTTCTACACCAGATTGTTAAGCATCTTGTAAAATAAGGATCTTATTATAATCATCACAGTGTCTCAAACATGCAATGAATGGAATGCTTGGGTGCACGGTCAGTAAAGACTTTCATAACTGAATACAGGAACCTGTCAGTTACTCAGTTAACTAAGTATATTAACATGGCTGTGGAATTGGAGTTTAAAATTTGAAATTTGATTCTCAAAGTAACATCTACGTTCTTCACCAATCACATTTTTTAACATTTTAAATAAAACGATTTGTCTTGAAAACACACATATGCATGCTTCTTATGTTCCAATTTCTTATTGTAGAGATTAGTATAATTTTGAGGGGAGAAATATTGGCTGTGGATATGATCCAAACACAGTACATGCACATAAGAATATTAAATAACATGTTTAAAAATAAACATGTTGTAGGCTTCAAAAAAAAACAAAAATTAAGAATTTGTTTCCTACTTAATGAAATCTCATAAGCTGAGGAGAGAGGAGAATTATCCCACAGCTCAGATACTGAAGCTAGAAGAAAATGGTGATGATCTAAAGGATAATGAGAGGAATAGGTCACCGTCCTCAGTCACAGGAGCCATGGACCCTGCGTGGAGCACAGCTCTGATCTAGACAACAGCCAGAGCCCCCTCCAGCGAGAGGAAAACAAAGCATCCTTTGCCTCTCCAGAATGCTGTGAGATTTGAAAACAAAGCCAAACCCAATGATGATCATTACTCTTAATAACTGACATGTTTTAAAGGCTTAAATAGATTGAAGAATCAGTGTGACGTTGCCTTGGATAGATTTGAAATGAACTGTGCGCCCTCTGAAAATGGTTCATGCTGCTCTGGTCTGAAAGCTTGGTACATTAAAGCACTCGAAGATAGTTAACACAGGCCTTTATCTTATGCATTGGCTATAGAACCATATGCGGGCAATGAGCGAATTGATGGATTAGCAGAATAAAATCTGACGATAATTTCCATTCTTTGAAAACCCCACTCATGTAGGAGAAAGATTTAACTCTAGGATGTTTGGCTATATTTTGCAGACAACTACTACGGTACCCCAAAGCCTCCAGCTGAACCAGCACCGTTATTATTAAATGTAACAGACCAGATACTTCCGGGAGCTACTCCAAGCGCTGAAGGGAAGCGGAAGAGAAATAAATCCGTGAGCAACATGGAGAAAGCAAGTATAGAGCCTCCTGAGGAGGAAGAGGAAGAAAGGCCTGTGATCAATGGGAATGGTGTCGCCATAACACCTGGTCAGTCTTTTCATTCTTTCTAAGATTATCGGCTGTTTCTTGCATTTGAGTATTTTTAAATTTTACTTTTGTGTTTGTATATGGTGTGCGTGTGTGTATGTAGGAATGCACATATACATACACACACACACACACACACACACACACACACACACGGGGGTGAGGGTGTAATTGCCCACGGATGCCTATATGGAGATCCCAGGTCAATATTGATGAGTTCCTTTATTGCTCCTCACCGTATTTTTTGAGTTGGGCCACTCAATTTAGAGACTGCCAATTTGGCTAGACTGGCTGGTCAGAGAGCCCCCCCCAGATCATCCTGTCTCTGCTATGCCAAGCATTGGGGCTGCAAATGGACGCTACAATACCCAGCTTCCTCATGGGTGTGGGGAGCCCAATTCAGGTCCTTCCGCTTCCACAACAAACAACTTACTTACTTAACACCGCCGGCCCCCCAGCTCCCAGTTTGTGGTCTTAGGTTTGAGTATATATGCGTGTGTGTGTGCATGTGCGTGTTTGAATGTGTACTCGGCCACTTACACACAGTTACCTTTAGAAAGAGAAGATTGTGATGTCACTAGAAAGGATACGGCTCTTTGCTACTGTTCTTGAGCTAGAAGGAGTGTCACACAAGTGCCTGCGTGTGCTAGGTAAGGAGCCCACTGCTCAGCTACAGTCCTGTAGGGATATAATCCACATATTCAAACTGTTAGTTCTAATCTTGAAGTGTTCCTTCAAAATTCTAAATTGAAAAAGGGAAAATAGTTCATTCTGGTAAAGCTTGTAAGCAGCACAATTAGGTTTTTTTTTTTTATAGACATATGAAATATAATTCAAAAACCGAAACTATTTTTTTACCCATACATATATTAGGAGTTCTGCTTTACTCAAACTGACTATCAAAATCATCCTGAGAACATGCATCCTTAAATACTTCCAGTTCGTAGTCCTTGTGTTTCCATCAGTTACAACAGCCGTCTAGAGACTGACTGGTTTGTACTGTCTCGGCTGTTATTTCCCGTCCTCATTTTACATTATCCAGTGTCTTTAACAACAGTGTTCTCCAAGTTGTCATCTATGTGGGTATTGTTTTTTGTTGTTGCTGTTCTGTTGTTTTGTTTGTTTGGTTTTTGAGAAAGGGTAAAACTCCATAGCCCAGGCTGGTCTGGAACTCACTCTGAGTCCCAAGATAGCCTCAAACTCACAAGTCGCTTTTCTCACCTGCCTAGTGCTGGGGTTCAAGGTGTGGGCCTCTGGGAGGCCTCATCTTTTAGTCTTTTATAATATAAAGGGAAGTACACAAAAGATAAAAGAATCTGATCTCTAAGCTTTGAAAATACCAAAACAGATAGATGGTTGGTAGATAAGTAGATGCAATTCTTTTCAAAGACCGAATGCCTCAGAAAAGTCCTGTAAACTTCTGTAGTTGGATTTCTTGGGCTTCTTATGTTCTTAAGTTATATGCTAAAGTTTTCCAGAGAGCAATTCACTATTATCTACCAGCTTCCTCTCATGGGCTCCGAGTGCAAAGAATTAGAAATGCACATATATTTTAAAGGCAGTTGAGGCTCTCTGTTAGTACACACACACACAATGCCCATGCGAGCTCCCAACAAAGGGAATACAGTATGTGGGCACAGAGCTGCCTTCTCCAGGCTCCCAAGCCCGCAATTAGTGCAGATGAACTGCATCTCCCAGAGAGCAAACAGAGTGTCCCTTATGTGATCTCTGAGTGTCCTCAGCAATGGTCTCAGTTCACCGTCGGGGACCTGCATCCCAGTGCTGCGCTGCTTGGCAAGCTGGCTGTGCGTGCACCATCAGTCCTGGTGCTGTGAATGAGACCCTGTCAGTCTCCGAAGAATAATGTCCTCCGTAGTGAATCTCGCTGTTTTCCTGTGAATAATGCCCGGCTCTGAAACTGCCACAGTGCCTGTCCGTTGCTTATTTTTATGTGAGTTCACAGAGGCTGCAGTTTGTGTATGCACTCAGACCTTTCTCTGTTTTTTGTTTTTTTCCTTTTGTTTTGTTTCCTGATGTGACTTAATTTTATGGTTCAGTCCTAAATACTGTACTTGGATTTTCTCTCCCTATTTGCTGGAAGGGGCGGAGGGGTGGAGGAGGGGGAGCAGGAAAATCCTAGGATTATTTAAAGCCAATTCTCTAAAGTCTAACATTCCATTTATAAAGGACATTCCATCTTTAAACAATTATGTGGAAGTTCAAACTGCCCTAACACGCAGTGCTTGGGTGTCCAGTTAAAACAGCCCTAACGAAGTGCTTAGTGTTCAGACGTGACTGCGAATCCCCAAGAGCGCAGCTTCAGAGCTGGTTCTGAACCGCAGCAGCGAGGGTGCGCGCGCTGAGCACTGCAGAAGTGCCTTTTTAAGTCAAGGCAGACTCACTGTTCAATCACGTGAAAGCAATGTCTTCACAAGAACTCCTCTGGCGCTCACATGGATTCGGGCTTTCCAGGAGCAACATCAGCTTCTGTGCAGGGTCTTTAGACTTCTCAGAGGGGTGATGCAATTTGTATCTGAGAGAGATTTGATACTTGAATGGGAAATGAAGGACAAGAGCCAGCAGAGGAGCACCAGGTTTGCTTAGAGTCTAAACCGTCCACAGATCACGGGCATCTGCTCTCTTCACACTGGCGTTCGCCTACTGCTCTATTGACTTCTGGGGTGACTCCCATTGACTTTGTCATCAGCAGTGGCTCTACATACCCATAGCTGAGTGCTGACCTTTCTCTCAAAAGAGGAAGGTGTCCCCGTATACAGCTTGCTTAAGAACCAGCCCTATAGTGGGGGAAGCACCTTGCCTTTCTTACTTTTCTTCCTCTTGTTCTCGTATTAAAAGCAAACAACAACAACAAAAAAAAAAAAAAACCAAACTCAATTCCATTTTGACTTTTAGGAGCAGCCCTTCAAATATCAGATTGAAGATTGAATGAAGAACCTCCTTCTCTGTCTTATCGTTCTTTGAAACTTCAGAGACTGGGGGTCCTGTTTCAAATAGTACAATTCTGATTCCCCCCTAGAATTTTGAAAGCAAGTTCTAAGATGTATTACAAATGCAAATCTTGCATTTTATTTCATATCTTGCTAAGGCTTTTGGATATTTTCAATGCGTTTATTAACTTTTATCACAGCAAAGTTTGTTGAGGATTCAGGGGACTTGTTCCTGTGTGGTAAATGTCTCTAGAATTCATTACATTATAGAAATCACAAAGCACACACAGTTTCACAGCCATGAGGACTATTGATCCTGTTATCCCATTCTGTCTTTATTAAAGCGTTAAAAATGAAATACTGTGGAAGGAACAAATTTATTAATTAGGGGAGCTCTCCTCCCTGTTAATGGAATATCATTTCCTCTACTAATGTTCTCTAGTGATTCTTCTCCATTCAGTTTTATATATTCCAGGAGATATTTTTCCTTGCCATTTTCTACTCATAAACCTTGAATATTCTATTTTCATAATTTCTATTCTGGTATCATACCCAATAAATCAATTGTGGATTGTAGGTATAGGTGCCGTTGTGAAGCATTAAGTCTATTTTCTTAGTTATTCACATTTTCCTGACTGGTCTTCTGAGTAGATAAGACACAATTTGCTTATAAATGATAAGAAATCGTTTCTTTACAGAATTGGGTGTTTATGCTTCCTCAATTAGTGTATCATCTAAAAGAATGAGAAACACACTAAACTATGGCATTGACTTTCCCTAGTGGTATAGTTTATATTTTCATTGTTGCCTCAAATAATAGAGGGAATTGTCTATCAGAAGCTTAAAGGTATCAATTTATCTATCCACAAATGCGCTCTCTCTCTCTCTCTCTCTCTCTCACACACACACACACACACAGACACACGTTTGCATACACACATCCTTGCATACACATATACACACATACGCACACACATCCTCACACACATACACATGCAGACACACCTTCAGACACACACACATACACATTAACATATACCCTCACAAACACACACACAAATGTATACACACACATACACACAGCACACATGTGTGCTCACATACACCCCACAATTCCTAAGGAACAGTATTCTACTATCTCATATTTTGACGAATTTATAATACTTCTCTTAGGGATCATAACTACTTCTAAATCATTAAAACATCAAAACCCACTCACTAAGTATTAGTAATCAATGTGCACAGGAAAGTTCCTGAGGCATCAGAAACAAAACCGTCTTTGCTGACTGGATCCCTGCAGGCACTGAGATCAGCAATGGGGAAACTTTTGTTTGTTTGTTTGTTTTCATGTAATTTAAGGTTTTATACCATGTACATATTTTCCTGCAACAAAAAGGCAATTTTGTTATGGCAAGCAAGTAAATATTCAGAATTCATACAGTCTAAAAACATTGTAGCACCCATACTTCCTCACATGTTAGGAGTTTGGGGGGAAATTGAACAATAATGTACAAACCTAATTTATTTTGGTCAACTGGTAGTTGTAGAAATAGATGTATATGTGGATTCACCAGATATAGACATTGGTTCAGGGCAGAGGACAGTTTATTCCTTTGTCTAATTAAATAACTGGTTCTAGACTGGAGTCCCAGAGCCTTAGAGTGTTTTTAGTCTTTACAGTCTAGTCTTAATTCTGGAACTGAAAGGCTTCAGCCTTGGTACAATCTAGGGCATTTAAACAGCTAGCCCAGGCCTAGAAGGCTTCAGCCTTAGCCTTCCAAGACCTACTGCTGACTGAGCCACTCTGACTAGCTCCTTCTGAACTCTTCTGACTCTTCTGGTTTAACTCACTCTGTTCTGGGCTTCTTCTGCAGAGATCTTCTGTGTCTCTGTGTCTCTGTGTCTCTCACTGTTCCATCCTACCTCTGTAACTAACAATTTCGACAGACTCTCCAGCCTACTTCTCCACTGACTTCTCTTACTGACTCTTCCCAATTGACTCTTCAGTCTGTTCCTCAACCAACTCCTTTGCCTGCTTCTGTTAACTGACTCTGTTAACTGCTTCCCAATTTGACTGACTCTAACTCCTATGTAACTCTCCTTAACTGCTGAGAGCCTGCCTTTTCTCATGAGAGTTAGGCATGTCCTTAGTCTGCTAACTCTTCCTCTGATTGGTCACTTTGCCTGTCCTTCACTCTGACTCACCTTAGATGTCACTTCCAATGTGATACTGACTCCCAAATCTGCTTCCACACTCTTGTTTCTGTCTTAGGGATTAAAGGTGTGGACCACCACTGCCTTCTGAATACAGGGATTAAAGGTATTTATTGTCACTACTTTCTGAATACTGAATTAAAGGTGTGTCTACAGTCCATCCAGACCACACAGGCCTCTGAATGTAGCCCCTGGACTGTAGAGCCTAGCTTTCATATAGAGCTATTCCTCTACGGGGAAGGGGAAGGATTGAACAAGACTATATAATCCTGAGTTCTTTGGGTCAACTGGTTCTATAGAAAGGAAGGCTCTACATGATTTCTTCATATCTGAATAATTTCATCCACGTTTCTTTACATGTGACCATGATAAAATCAGTTACATGAGTTTATAAACAGTAAGTTATGTTATAAATAAGATAAATACGCAATAGTCATATGTACTTATTAAAAATCAATTACAGTAATGGCTGGTTCAACTCTCACCTTTGATATGTTAGTTCATTGCAGGAGTATATGGTTCCAATTCTGAGTATTTCAGCGTATAACACTGAAGTGAAATGTTCACTCATCACAATACAAATTAAACCCTTGGATAAATAGAATGAGCATACTTTTGAACGGGATTGTTAGGTTTTCAAAAAACCTGAGACATCTTCAAACCCCACAATGTCCACCAATGGCCAGTCCCACAAAGGACCAGAAATTATGGTGGAAGTAGTCAGTTCCAAGGAGTCTAGTAGCAAAGAAGGCTCCAATGGTAAACAAGGAAGCCAGCCCTTTACTGATATAAGAACTGGGGAGCTGTGCCTCTGGTTCTGTGTCTGTATCCTCAAAGGTGCTACTGTGACAGCAAGTTCATAGCTCAGCAACTGCCTCTGGAGCCCAGTAAAGACAGATGGGGGGTGGGAGAAGAGGTAGAGACCTTAGAGAAAATATGTTACTCCTTGGGATTAATTTTTTTTAATTAACTGTGTTGCATATATCAACTGGACAGAGCATTGGGAGGGGCTGAGCTTATAAAAAATACTTTAAATTCTACCTTTCCATATTTCTATTAAGACTTGAATTAGTTTTCTTAAAACTACCTAAAGAACTAAAACTCTTAGAAAATTGCCCACACCTTTTGTTTCTATAGGCAAAAAATCATATGGATTGGGATGGACTAATTTAACAATTCAGTATAGCTTAGAGTTCTAAGCAGGAACACTAAATGTAAAAAATCCGAACATCAAGTTTATTCTAGTATCTTACTGTTCTAAGAACTTCCTATGGAGGTCATATCTCATCCTTATAGGCAAGGTTGTTGCCTCCCATGTACACATGCCCAAGCTTACACTCTAAAAGCAAGATTTGAACCCAATTCCCCTGATGCAATTCTTAGCAATTCAGCTCTATTGCTTTTTATAGAGAATATTTGTTACTCACTGGGAATTTCTAACTATAAAACAATTTCTAAAATCTAAATTACTCTCCTTTCTTATAAACTAGGATACTATTCCTTTTAAAAATAGTCATAATCCACAAAGTAAGTAAATAAAAATGAGGAGAAAAAAATATTGAATTTACAAACGTTTGTCATATAGCCATAGAAATACAAAGCACAGAGATTTTCTGTAGAGTGAAATAAATGTTGGAAGTGTATATGGCTGATAGTTTAAAAAGATAAAGTCAACAGGTTCCTCTCTAGCTTAAATACTCAGCCTTCACTGCTTTCTCTCCTTTCACAGTTTAGCACTTACAGAAGCTCTACATAACCAAACACATGTGTCATGTGTGATGGCTATTCTCAGTTGTCAGTTTGACTACACCTGGAATTAGCTTAAAGCCAAATGACTGGGCGTACCTATGAAGGATTTTTTTTTTTCCTAATCAAATCATTTGAAGTGGGAAGATCCACTTCTAATTCTAATAGACATTTTTGAGGTGGAATGATACCCTTTTGATAGGGGCCACACCTTCTGCTGGTAGCCTATATAATGGAAGAAAAAAGCCCGTTCTCTCTTTGCCTGCTTGCTCTCACTCTCGCTACCAAGTCCATTACTTCATTGGCATTAGAGCCTACTTCTTCAGGATTCCAGTGTTGTGGTGGTTTGAATGAAAATTAAACCCATAGGCTCATTGGGAGTGGCACTACTAGGAGGTGTGGCCTTGTTGGAGGAAGTATGTCACTAGGGGTGGGCTTTGAGGTTTCAGAAGCTCAAGCCAAGCAGTGTCACTGTCCTTCCTGCTGCCTGAGGATCCAGATATAGAACTCCCAGCTCCTCTCCAGCAGCATGTCTACCTGTACTCTGCCATGCTTCCCACCATGATGATAATGAACTAAACCTCTGAACTATAAGCCAGTCCCAATTAAATGTTTTTCTTTGTAAGAGTTGCTGTGGTCATAGTGTCTCTTCACTACAATAGAAACTCTAAGACCAGTATATACTGAAATCCAGTGAAAACATCCAGCCTGATGAATTGAACTACTACTAGATTCTTGGGTCTTCTGTGGGTTGGCAGTCATTGAATTAGCTGGACCACAGCCTATAAGCTATTCTAATAAATCTCATAGATAGATAGATAGATAGATAGATAGATAGATAGATAGATAGATAGAGTCATTCTGTAAGTTCTGTTCCTCTAGATAACCCTAACTAATAATAGATTTTTGATACCATAAGTGGTTCTAGAACAAGAGAAGTATAAGGATGAATTTTTTAAGTACCTGGTATAGGCTTTCCAATTCACTAACATCTACAGTTACCAAAGCCTCTCCTGGAAGCTTAGAGAGTACTGAAAGCTCATGATGTGAAGTATTTAACCAATGTAAGGAGACAAATGCATTTGGTTATCCTGATTCACCAATTGTGAGAGGCAACAGATTTATATACAGAAGCTCTGTATATAAAAGTTTGACAATTTGTGGAAAATTAAGAAAAATGATACTGTTGGTTGATTGCTCTTAGCATTTCTGGATAAATTGACAACAGAAAAGAATGAGCTCTGTGATAAAATTAACGACCTTAAAGCATCTCAGAATACATTGCAGGACAACAATGAACTCAATGATAAAACTGACCAGCTCCAGATACACACGAACAGTGTAAAGGTTTCTAAGTTTGCCCTGGAAGATTATCTTCTCTTCAGCAGCCACATACAGAAAACCAAACTGAAGAGTTCATTATAGGGTTAGCTGAATTACAGCAAAAATTGAAGTCCCAAACTCAGGGTGTCCATGGTTAAAGTAAGGGCATTAATTGCTATACAATGGGATCCTGTGACTTGGGATGGGGAAGTATGAGAGGGTCCTACTGAAGCTGAGAACTTTGAACACTCAGATTCTCAAGGGTTTATCTCACCTGAGGAAGTAATACCTCTGCTCTCAACAGAAGCTGTACAGCCACCCTGATACCCTTATTTTGCCTTTTCCACCTTTGGTTGAGGAAATTAATCCTTCCCTATCTACTAAACCAGCAGTGCCTTTCTCTGAAGGAGATGCCAGGCAAGACAATACTGACATCCCTGACGGCCCACCAATAGTTGCCTCTAGACTTATATATAGCCAGACTTAAGGCTAAACAGGCTCCTAGAGGGCAAGTAGAAAATGTAGCCCATGAAGAGGCTGCTACATTGCTAAAGAGCTTCAGTAGGTTTGCTAATTCGTTAAAGCAGAGGTCTGGGGGAAATGTGTGGGAACAGATTTTCAGGGTGTGGGATAATGATGGAAGGAACATAAAAGTGAATCAGGCTGTTTCTTGATAAGCGCCCACTGAATGGAGATTCTAGGATTCACATGGAAGTTCACAAACTTTAAAATGGTGTCAAAAGTCTGTTTGAATGGTTGGCTGAAGCATTTGTCCAAAGATGGCCTACTGAAAAGGAGTTGGAGATGCCTGAAAGCCCTTGGCTTAGTGTTGATGAAGAGATTTTAAGGCTCAGGGAATTTGCAATGTGGGTGTGCTGTGGAAAGACTAATCCTCCACATTGGGAAGGCCCAGAAGATACGCCTTCACTAGTCCTATAAGACACAAACTTGTAAGAGGGACAGCAGCACATATGAAAAGCTTCCTTGTCGCTCCTTCCTGTGCCAAACCTTAAGGTTGGAGACACTGCTGCTCGATTGGATGAGATAGCAGCGACCAGGTGACAGCACTGAATCACCAGAGGCGAGGTGATCATAGTTATCTTAGTGGGAAGCATAGATAAAACAATGTCCATAATGGCCTGACCCATAATGGTCAGCACAGGCAAAGTGAATTTTATGGAGGCATCGCCATTATGCACTTTTGGTACTAGCTAATCAATCAATCACGGTGTTTCTGGGCATGAAATAGATAAGAAGCCTAGTGTATCTTTGCTCTGCATAAGCAAAACTATTCTCAAACAAATGGAAAAAAGGCTACACTGGATCACGGCAAAAGGGAATCTGCATTTTGATAAAATTTCCAGACTTCGTCTAGTTTGCAGACCCAGAACCCCTTGAGAGAAGGGATGGCCAGGTTCCCCTGAAGAAGATCCTCGATAAATTACTTAAGAGTTTTACTGTTATCCTTTCTCCAGTCCTTCCTCAGAGGGACCTATGACCTTTCACAGAGGTAACTGTACCCCAGGGGAACGGAAACAATCAGACTCTCCAGGGTCTATGGGATAGTGGTTCTGAACTGACACTGATTCCTGGAGACCCCAAGAAACACTGCAGACCTCCAACTAAAGTAGAAATTTATGGAGGTCAGATGATTCCTGGAGTTTTAGCTGAAGTCTGACTTACAGTAGGTCTATGGGTCCCTAAACTCATCCGTGGTTATTTCCCCAGCCCCTGAATGTATAATTGGGACGGATATAGTTAGAAGTTAGCACACTGGTGGAATGAGGGTGATTACGGTTGGAAATGCTAAATGTAAGACTTTAGAGTTGCTGCTGCCAGGGAAAACAGTGAATCCAAACCAGGGTTTCAGCCCTAGAGGAACGGCAAAAATTAGTACCACTCTCAAGGACTTGAAGGATGCAGGGTTGTAGTTCCCAACACATCTCCCTCTAACTCTCCTGTCCGGACAGTGCAGAAGACATGTAGATTGTGGAGAATGACAGCTGCCTGTTGAAAACTCAACCAAGAAGTGACTCCAGTTGCAGCTACTGTGCTAGACATCGCGCCCTTACTTGATCAGGTTAGCATATCTCCTGGTGCATGGTCTACTGCTATTTATCTAGCAAATGCCTTCTCCTCAGTACCTGTCCATAAGGACCACCAGAAGGAATCTGCTTTCAGTTGGCCAGTTCAGCAGTATACCTTTAAAGTTTTCTCAAGAGTGGATTAACTCTCCAGTCCTCTCTTATGACTTAGGTTGGAGGGATTTTGATCATCTGTCTCTTCCATAAAAAAATCAAATTGCTTTGCTATATTAATGACATTACGGTGACTGGCCCAAGTGAGCAGGAGGCGGCATCTACTTTAGACTTACTGGTAACTCATATGCACATCAGAGGAGGGGAAATAAACCCAACCGAACTTCAAGGGCATTCTACTTCAGTGAGATTCTCAGGAGTCTAGTGGTGTGGAGCATACAGAGATGTTCCTTCTAAGGTAAAGGGTAAGTTATTGGACCTGGCTCCTCCCACCACCAGGAGAGTAGTGCAACATTTAGTAGGCCTATCTGGATTATGGAGACAGCATACTCCTCACCTGGATGTGTTACTCTGGCCCACAAAACTAGCGACTCCGCAAGCTGCTAGCTCTGAGTGGGCCTGGAACAGAAGAAGGCTCTTCAACCAGTCCAAGCTACTGTCCAGGCTGCTCTACCACTTGGACCATAGGATTCAGCAAACCTCGTGGTACTTGAGATGTCAGTAGCAGATAGGAATGCTGTTTGGAGCCTTTGGCCAGACCTTCTAGGGAAATCACATGACAGAGAAATTTTGGAGGAAGACTCTACCATCATAGTTGTCTATTCTCCCTTTGGGAGACAGTTCCTGGTCTGCTATTGGGCTTTAGTGTAAACTGAACATTTGACAGTGGCCCACCAAGTTACTACATGACCTGAGCTGCCCACCATGAGCTGAGTGTTATCTGACTCATCAAGTCATAAAGTCAGATATGCGCAGCAGGAATCCATTATCAAATGGAAGTGATATATACATAGCTAAGTAGGTCCTGAAGGCACAAGCGAGTCACATGAAGACATCCAAATGCCCATGGTTTGTGTACTTCCGTACTGTGTGCTGCCAAGCATGTGCCTACAGCCTCAGAGAGTGTGCGCTATGATTGGTTGACTGAGGAAGAGAAGACTAGGGTCTGCTTTACTGATAGTTCTGCATGTTATGCAGGTACCACGCAGAAGGGGACAGTTTTACAACCCCTTTCTAGAACCATGCTGAAGGGGCATCTTCACAATGGGCATCATTTCAGGCAGTACATGTGGTCATACATTTTGTTTACAAGGAATTATGGCCAGGTGAGTGATTGTTCACTGATTCATGGAATATAGCCAATGGATTGGCTAGATGTTCCAGGACTTGGAAAGAGCGTGATTGGAAAATTAGTGAGAAAGACATCTTGTGAAGAAGTATGTGGATAGATCTCTCCAAATGGTGAAGTATGTGAAGACACTTGTATCCCGTGTAAGTGTTCATCAAAAGGTGACTTCAGCTGAAGAGGAGTTCAGTAATCATGTAAATAGGATGATGCATTCTGTGGACCGTCAGCCTCTTT
>JAMJFZ010002052.1:0-69618 GCA_026225945.1 Cricetomys ansorgei | reverse complement strand
CCGCTCACATGGAGCTAGCAGTCACCTCATCTCTGACCTGTCATGGGCATATAATCTGTAAGCTTCGCAACAAAAGTCATGGGTGCTCCATGACAGGATCTTACAACATAGACTCAGTGGAGGGGGTGTTGAAAATCTTGTGTGTGTGGGTACGAATTTTGGGCCTTTCATGGTCTCTTTAATAAGAAGTACTCTTTCTCAAGGGCCAGTGTGCTTCTACAGCCTTGGCAGTTTCTCCAGGAAATGTCAGCTGACCATTTCTGAGGGCTGATTCGCAAGCAGGAAGTGAATCACAGAAGTGTGCTCCTAGGGGTAGCCATAGAAACCAGGAGTCAGAGCAGATACCCCCCCACCCCCCGAAGATAAAGGTTGCAGATGTGACGGGGTTATGTGCAGATGTGACAGCTGTGGTCATACTGACAATTCTGTTTCTACTCTCACCATGTGTGGTGATCTCCTCAGGGATAGCGTCTCCCTCTCTCTCTCTCTCTCTCTCTCTCTCTCTCTCTGTGTCTGTGTGTGTGGCCATACATGTAGAACACAAATTGACTGACTGACATCCTCTGTTTTGTTCCTTATTTATTTATTTATTCATTCATTCATTCATTTATTATTTATTTATTTATTTATTTATTTATTTATTTATGAGACAGGGTCTCTCTGTTGTAACTCTGGCTGTCCTGGAACTCACTCTGGAGACCAGGCTGGCCTTGAACTCACAGAGATCCGCCTGCCTCTGCCTCCAGAGTGCTGGGATTAAAGGTGTGTGCCACCACCTCCCTGCTCTTCACTTTTATTTTTAACAGAACCTCTCATTTCATCTGGAGATCGGTAGCCTGGCTGGTGGTGGGGCTCTAGGTATCAGTTTGCCTCTGCCGCCTCCCAACCTGCTACAGGGCTATTATTATACCCTTTACTTGAGTGCTGGGGGTTTGAGCACAGGTCTGCAGGCAGTTTACTGGCTGAGCATCTCCCCAGTCCAGGAATACTCCCTGTGGTCCAGCACACTGCCCTTCAGTATCTAACCTGTGATAGGCCACCACGATGAAACTTACTGTAGACTATCCTAGTTTTACAGTCCTTCCATGATAACCTGATCTCGTAACCTGACTCAGCTTTCTGTGAAGGAGCTTTAACATTCTCCTCCCAGGGAGCCTCTGATAAAGATTAGATGAAGTAAAGGCACATAAAACATTTGGCATATGACAGCGCCCCCCCCCCAAAAAAAAAAAAACAAACAAACCCAAAAATAACAACAAAAATCCAGAGAATGGCAGCTAGCATTAAGAACATAGTTAGAGGTTTGGTTACAGTTTAAAGGCATGTGGAGTGGGTACTGAATGCTTACACAGAATGGTTTTAGGGGCTACTAAAGGAAGGAGATAGACTATTCATACAACTGATAAGCAGTGTTCTGACCCTGACGAAAGCTCCTAAGAACTTTTTATTAAACCCCAGGGCCAGGGAGTTTCTTTATTGTAGCTCCCCTAATTTCTCCTAAGGAGTGCTCAACTCAAATCTTCCCTAGAAATTGAACCTAGGCGGCTGTGTGCAGAAGAGACAGAGTTGCTATCTTGCCCTTGCCTGGTGCTCCCAACTAGTCTTAGATCTATGTCCTTTCCCTGAATCCCTGGGTATATTACTGATCCAACCTCTTTTCTTTGCTCACCAGCCGAGTTCTGGATAACAAACAAAAACAAAGGTTGTTTCGTTTTGTCCTGTTTCAAATTCCTGCCAGGGAACTTAAGCCTCTACAGGGAGGTGTTGGGAAGACCTAAAGGGGTTGGAAGACTTGGGTGCTTTCTGTCAGGCTGAGCAGGAAGGCTGGAAATAGTCTTCCTTCACAGTTGTGGCCACAGGGCCAGGAATGAGGCAAGGTTTCTGTGCTGGATACGGTCTGTTAAAGCCACCCATAATTCCTAAGTCCATCCTTATTCTAATTGGGGACTTAGTGTTTCTCAGGGGTCAGCTGTGCACATTTTCAGATCAAAACTTCTAGATGAATCAGAAAACTTGGGGAAATATTCTCACATTTAAGAAACTTTAATAGTAAGTAGCTGGGACATCCTTTTGGTTAGTGGCTAGTCAGAGTCAGCAAGCTTTTGAACAGTTCGGGTTAGTATGTGGCTAAGTCAGAAAAAGAAAATCTAAAGACTATTTTGGTCAGCTAATGAATTTAGAGTTGAGGAACAGTTTAATCAAAATTTAATCAAAAAAATGGATTAGCCCAAATAGCAGGCTTTTGGAGATTCAAGGTTAGAAACAATGGTGTTTTTCTGTTGATGAATTCTTATGTATTCTTAAAGCTGCTTGTGGACTTGTGTCGTCTTTATTCTCTACTCCCCGTTCTTGTTTTAGGTATTTCTTGTCAGAATTCACTTGCAGGTGAATTGGAGGCAGTTCTCTGCTCTCTACAGAGTGAGCTTTTCATAAGGAGGCAACAGCAGCTAGAGACTCAGAGTGAGCTGGTGAGGGGTAAAGACTGGTGCTTACCCATCCCAGGCCCTTCTAGTCCACAGGTAGCTCTTCCACAGAGCTAAGCTCTGCTCCCTGTGTTCTGTTGCATCCCAAACTCTACTCTTCCACCTTCTGCTCTGAGCACCAGGAGGTTGATATTTACTGAAAACATGAACAGGTTCCTTTGCCATCTGGCTTCTGCTTGGCTTTGGCCAGTGGAGGCAGTGCCTGGAGACGACAAAAGTTGGAGGTGGATAACTCTGAGCTCTTATTTGCCTAGTTCGACATTTGTAAGTGTGCAAGGTTGCTTTACAGGCTGCTGTCTCCTTATGTCTTCTGTCTAGCTTTGGACAATGTCCTTCTACTGTCCACCTTAGATTTAAAGGCCATCAGATCTCTGGTTGGTGCTCAGCTCAGTTGGTGCATGCGTCTCTCCCTACGGGTGCTTCGTTTTCTTCACACGATTTTGAACATCACACAAATTTGAACATCAAGCACAAACTCATCAATGAATCTACTGAAGTACAGCATCTGCTCTCTGCCAAGACCTTTCTCCCTAAGCGATTATCCAGGACACTTCCAGCTGATTCAGACCAGTGGTTTATTCGCAGCTCTTAAAATCGCTGTGCTCTGGTCAAGACCACGTGCTCAACACTCATGTCTTTACATCCCACAAAGCCATAATAAAGCCAGGCCTAACCATGTTCACTGAGGAGGTGATGATGGGTTCTTGGGGAGTGGGGTGCCGGAAATTCGCTATTTTGTAACATACCTCACTTAATCAAATATTTTTTTTTCTGTTTAACATTTTTCTATATGGCTGTATCACACAAGAACTTCTTGAAGTCGATCAAACTCTGTCCATCCTGTGTACTTTACTGAGGTGTGGACCTCTTTTCACATTGGAAAATATCTAAGTTGATAGAAATGAGTGCTTCCTTAGGACACTTCCTGTATCTTTCATACATTTTAGACAGCAAAGAAACAGCTCAGCGCTCCACAGTATAGCAAAACTTTCTGCAGGACAACATGTGGAACCAAAGTAGGATGTTTAAGGGCCTCTGATCTGCCTTGAGTTTCATTGTCTAATGGAGGCAGGGAATGTTGGGACTGGCTCAGATATCCAGGATAATAATCATGTCTCTATGTTCCATGGTGTGTCATTATGGGCTAAGTGCTGTGGTGCCTGGTATTGCTCAGCCAGAGGCTGCACAGAGTCCCTCTGTTCCAAATCTCCAACTTCTGCAGTGTGTAATCATGGTCCTTCCCACCCACTGCCACCATAGAAACACTGAAACAATCAGCTGTAGCAAAGCACGGTCGTGGTGGCGGCGGTGGTGGTGGTGGTGGTGGTGGTGGTGGTGGTGCTCCGTATTTAATCAGAGTGTTTTCATGACTCATAACACATTGCTCAGTGGAAAAACAGGTGATCTCAAAATAATCTGCAGTGTCAGAAACGGAGATTGATGTGAAGTGCCAAGTCAAATTACCCTCACTCTCTTCTATGTTTGTACTTCATGTCAACATAACTAGAACTTTCTTTGTTAACTTTCTTCTTTCTTTGTCAGCCTTATAATTGTTTTCATTAGGATCAAATTTCTACTTGAGCTGTTGTTGATTTTGGAATTTCCTCAGAATTATGGCATTTGGATAAGTTTTTACCGTATTTGGTTGCTTATAGAAGTAGTTATCGTGATGATTACTATAAATGATAAAGGCCACAAGGTTGTACACATTAACCCTGACGCCACAGTACTATCTAAAACAGAGGGCACAAATTATTTTTACATTGACACCTAAGGAGATAGTGATTCTGCAGGAGTTTCTTCTGCCCTTCGTGTTTCGGTAAGTGAAGACTGTGACCAGAGGGGTCTGGCTCTCTCCTTAACCTCTGCCACCTCTCCACAGCATCATGCTACCTATGCTTGTAGCTCAGGGCACACCTGACCCCTGTAGAGCAGAAAAGAAGAGGTTTGAGAGGGGCTGAGGTAGCTTATACTTCCCAAGTTTATTTATCCATTTGTTCCACAGTTTTGTGGGGGGCAACTCCCCCTCAGTGTGGTTATACCACCAGTTGAATGAAAAAAAAAACACACATACAACATCCTACGTATGATCTTGTTTTTTCTTGTAATTGTACCCAAAAGGAATAGGTAAAATTAATTCTAATAATATATTGTAATGCTATATTTCAGCATGGATTCAATATAAAAAATATTTAAAATGCCACTTTAGAGTTGAATGTAATTATTGCAGACTACACCAATACTCATAATCCAGTGATAACATGTAACAGTTTCATCTTTGATTCTAATTCAAGCATTCAGAATTGGACTCATTGGCTCATATCATGATCTTTTCCAAGATTAAACTCCTTAAACTTAAAAAAAAATACACGTGTCTCAGTTCAGACTTGGCACATTTCAAGTGTTGACAGTCACATAGGACTAGTGGCTATTTTTTTTTTATTACACAGTTAAACTCTAAGCAATGAGCTGGGTAGTGTTGTGGACAGTGTACTCCTAACTTATGTCACTGTGTTTGGGATACTGTGGTGAGAATTTATATGTATGCATGTATGTATTTATGTATGTATGTATGTACATATATGTTTGTATCCACAGTAATTGTGTGAAAGACCAAGCAATAGAAGAAGAAAATTAGGATATTATCTATTTGTATTTAAGCTCCATTGAAGTAAAAACTGAACCTATTTGTTGGCATTTTGTGTCACGAAGACGATCAAATCGAGAGAGCAGCCTCAGGGTGCTAAGCTTCAAACAGAAGGGCAGGGAGGTAGTCTCCAACAACTGACGAAGCACTGCTTCTCCAAAGCACATTATTGGTAGTTACACAAAACCAATTTGAGGCAGGGCAGTTCCACGTACAAATCTTTGACGGAGGTGTTGTTTGAAGGAACAATACAACCTGCACAAAGCCACAGTCTCTTTATTGAGTATTGTACCCAAAGATCAACATACCAAGACCTCCAGGTATGCCAGGAATGTCTTGTGACCAGGATTGTGTGGGGGCTGCAAGCCCCTCGAAACATCTCCATCAATCACAGAAATCAAGCATTAATTAATCACGGATTTCTTCAAAGCCCAAGCATGTCTAAAACAGTTTTTTCACATCTAATGCTTAAGTGCATTTGTAAAAACATGTTCTTCACATCTAATGCTTAAGCCAAGTACACAGGCTCACTAATTTCCTGCTACACCCACTAAACTCTACACCAGAACTGATAGTTGAATAAATGAGTCCTTTATCAATTGAATAAGTAATATTTTAGGTATTTTCTATATTTTCGTTTGCTCTCCCTGTCTTTACATACGATTTTGTACTGCATACAGTTTCACTACTCATTTTTGCATACTTAATAGCTACAAGTGACCAGTGGCTACCATGTAATGTGAGTTGCCTACATTGTTAGGCCACAAGGCCGACATAAATATCTACAAAAACCACTGGATGGATGACCCAGGGAAATTTCTTTTTTGTTGCTTGCCAAATCCTCTAGAAGATGTTGTAAATATGTGTTTTTACTTGCCACATACGAAAATGCACAGTCCTATACCTAGAAGCACTAAGAAGAGAAAGTCAAGACACAATCAATAATGGACTTTTCAGCAATTACAACTTGGCCAGTTTTCTGATGACTGGGGTGGGTGACAGGGAAACTTGCAAACTGGCCAGACTCTCTTGGGGGAGCATGAGATGTCCCGGTGGAATGGAGAAAGGGAATTTGTATGAGTGTGTGCTGATGTGGGCATCTTCCCCTCCCTGCCAGTGTAACTTTGAAGGGAGTCAGAGAGTAAGCATCCCTAAGAACACTTATTATCCGGTATCCTGCAACTAAGAAAACTTCCTAACTGGCATATTAAGTTGTTAGTATATTTAGGTGCAGAGTTGTGGAGGGGTCTGAGAAAGACAGATGTTATCCTGAGAGGTAAGGTATTGGATGATCCTCTCAAACACAGGTTGAGGCACGTGACAGAGTGATTGCTTGACTTTGCTTATTCTCTTCATGGACTTCCTTAAAGTTCAAGTTCACAGGAAAACTGAGAAGAAAGTACAGAAATTTTACATACATCCTTTATTACATACAGCCTTTATTCACAGCCCCCCACTAACGAGGTTCACTTAGTACAATGAGCCTCCGTCCACATACCACCGTCACCCAGAGCCTGCAGTTTACATTTAGGATTCACCCTTGGTGTGGTAGCATGTAAAGATCCAGCCAAATACATGGCAACACGATAGCATGTGTCTGCCTCTGTATTATCACACGGCATGGTTTCACGGCCCTGATGACCTTTTGTGCTTTGTCTGATCTAACTGCTCTATGGAACAATTTATTGTAGATATGGAGACAATAGTGAAAAAGAGCAAAACTCCGAATCTTACTGAATTAATTCTAACAGTAGTACTTTTGACTATATTTGTTCAAAAGCATTCAGTATTGTCAAGCGAAATGACAAAATGCCCAGAACTTGCTCTAAAATACTAAAAGAAAGGTTTGGACATACCATGTACGAAAGGTATATTGACTGACTTCCACATGTACCATTATCTTGCTCCTGCATAGAAGCTTGCATATATACTTACAGGTGCTAATGACTTCTGTTTTTGTTTGTTTGTTTCATTTTACTTCCTAGGAAGAAGCCAAACTCAACCAGACAGTAATGAAAGTAGATGAAGGCTTCTGGGATTAGCTGCACATTTATCTTTCCATTGTTGTTGCTATTGGATTCCATAGCTCAGTGAAGGGAGTTTCTTTTCGATTTAGCTGAGGAGTTGAACCCAATCTGCTTAGGTTGTATTCAGACTGAGTCTGATAAAGGTGCATTGTAGAAAATTTAAGGCGGTATCTCTTCCTCCAAGTAAACCCAAGCCTACTTCCAGGTCTCCTGGCTGTGAACTTCTTTTTGCCCTCTTCCCTTGGCTTGAATAAGACATCTTTTGAATCACAGTGTCTACCAGGCTTGGTCCTGAGGATAACTTTCCTTTGTAAAGCTAATAGCTGGCTACTTCTCTTGGCAGTCGAGTATTTCATCAAATGCCAACTTAGGATCACTTGTTTCCCACTGGGACATCTCATGCTCCACCAAGAGAGTCTGGCCAGTTTGCAAGTTTCCCTGTCACCCACCCCAGTCATCAGAAAGCTGGCCAAGTTGTAATTGCTGAAAAGTCCATTATTGATTGTGTCTTGACTTTCTCTTCTTAGTGCTTCTAGGTATAGGACTGTGCATTTTCGTATGTGGCAAGTAAAAATACATATTTACAACATCTTCTAGAGGATTTGACAAGCAGCAAAACAGAATAAAGAATAAAAAGAAAAAATAAAGAATAAAAAATAAAACTCCCTCCTTTCCCACTTGCACCTCTACTCTTCTGCTGGGTCCATCCCCACACCCGTCTTACAGTAAACTATTCCTAGCCCAGGTATAGCGCTCAGAAAGGAAAGCAGCCTCACATGAGGTGGAAACAGCTCTGGAGATGTTGGTAGAGACAGCAAGATATGGCATTGCCACTGACATGTTTGACCTAACTATGAGGCTATGATCCTTGTTTTCAGAAGTTGGTGCAATGGTGAAATGGTGCAATGACCTATGGGATGCATCTACTTGGTGGGAACATTCTAGAATATGAGCTTGCCAGTTCATCCCAAACGGTAACACAATTCATAACGTCCCGATAATTTACTGTTTGCTAGTTCACCTAATTGTGGACATTTATGCTGGTGTGCTTTCTGTGAATTTCTTTCTTGTTCCTCAGTGTTCTTTCTCAGGGGCATTTGCATATGTATTTTTGCGTATGTATTTTCTGTCTCAAGGACATTTTCGTGTGTATTTTTTGTTGGATGCTGTTATCACTTTGCTTCAATTACTGATGCTTCATCTTCTTAGTTTTCTTTGGCTTTTTGAAATTCCGTGTACATGTTAGAATCACCTTATCATATTCAAAAAATAATTATCTAAAAATGACATACAATTACTAAATAGTTTTGAGAGGACTGTCATTCACAGCATTGAATATAGTTATTAGTAGTGGTAGGAATAGCATTTCTTTTTCCTTTGTTTCTTCCTGCTCCTCTTTTTCTTCTCTTTTGATTTTTTGAGACAGTGTTTTTCTGTTGTAACTCTGGCTCTGGCTGTCCTGGAACTCAGTCTGTAGATCAGGCTGGCCTGGAACTCACGGAGATCTGCCTGCCTCTGCCCAAGTGCTGAGATTAAGGACTTGTGCCACCACCCCCAGATCCATTGTTTTTTAATATTTTATTTATTTATTTATATAATATAAATATAATGTTCATTAATTTTATTGCAAGACATTGAATTTTGTGATAAATAGTTTCAGATATTAATTTCATTTTAATTGTTTGTTAATGGAATATTAAATTACCTTTAAACTTTATATATTAATATCTTTTTTTTCAGTAACTTCGGAAGCTAAATTACTGATTCTAGCAGGAATTTGACAAGATTTTTATTCTTAAGTCTTAAATAAAAACCTGCTACTTTATCTCTTCTTTCATTTTTGTTTGTCATTTTTTAGTATTATTAAATTCAGTGTAAATTAGTGTTTCAAATTAAATTTGTGGAACTGAACACCTATTTTTTCCTTCCTAGTATTTGGACAAAAGCTATTTTATCTTATAGATGTCTCAGGTAAGTGAAACTCTAAAGTACCCAGTATTTCTTACTCCATATATACGTCTACTTCCTCCCATGTATTTTGTCAGGCATCAGTCCTGTTTAAAGCCTAGTACTACAACAGATACTTAGTATACAGATACTTTGTATACAGATACTTGCCATTAAGGGCCATTAAATTTTTCATATGATTTTTATTTTTTCCACGTTTCTATCAGTACAGTAGATGTTTTAAAAAAAAAATCTTTGCACTATTGAAATATACCTCACTCAATTATTTAAAAAAAATATAGATTAAGACACTGAAAGGAAGCATAGGGAGATATTTCATGATTTGTTACATTTTGAGAAGAGGAATACAAACTGGTATTAGAAACGGCATCTCTGTCAAATACAGTGTGCTTGTAAGTTAAAGATGGAAGTAATTGAATTATTTTGACGGGATTAGGCCAAAGGACTCCTTTCTTTCCTTTTCAAACTGTAAAAGGATTCTGTTATTTCACATTTTGATGAACGGTTTCTGTTATTTTGGAAGATGATTACACTGTATCAAAATCACCCGCCCACAGGCTCTAAATAGAACAGTTTTCATCCATGACAACAGACAGAAGTAGTAACGTCCCTGCCCACTGTAACTGTTCAGGGCATACCAAGATTTCGCAGGCTGGTTGGGAATCCTAGTTTTAGTCTTTAGACCTGAAGGAATGCAGAGAGTGAATAACATATAGGTGGGTACTTAAACACGTGATCCTAGTAAGTTTGGCCTAGTAAGGCCAAGTTTGATTGTATTTCAAAGGAACCTAAGCATTTTTGTCTCATTGCCTTTGGCTAGAAATTGAAAGGTGTCAGTGACTGACGGGAGAGTGGCATTTTCACAGCCCTCAACAGGAAATGGAGGACAATCTGCCTCAGCTTTCTTCAGTTAGAATTTTGAAAAAAAATGGCATCTACACTTAACATAGAGAAGAGTTTTCTTGGTCTTTCTTCAGCCTACATCACACCTGGTTAAGTCGGGGATGCTGTGAGGGATATTAATTAGCACTTGCTACTGAAGGCAGAACAGGTGATCAGGAACCCTGAGAGAGCCATGGCTTTGGCTGATGAACTGAAGATGCTGGATGTGGAACCACAGGGGACTCGCTGTGTTAGTGAAAACAAAGTGATTTGACAGAGATTCTTAGATTCTTAGAGACAGAGATTCTTAATCTTCAACCTTCACAGAGACTCTTAGGTAGTTAACAGTAGCCCTGTTTCTCTGATACAGGACCTAGGGACTGTATATATATCAGCCAGGATATTCTCTAAAACAAAACCAAATTTAATGTCATTCGCTTCGTAATAAGTGTTTTATATTAAAGAGTGATATTTGGGCTGGAGAGATGGTTCTGTGATTAAGAGCAATTGGTGCTCTTCCAGAGGACTCAGGTTCAATTCCCAGCACCCACATGACAGCTCACAGCTATCTGTAACTTCAGTTCCAGGAGATCCTACACCTTTTTCTGGGCTCATTCATCATACAGTACACCAAACAAAACAAACAAACAAACAAACAAACAAAACATCCATACACATAAAATTTAAGAAATTAAAAAAAAGATATTTTAAAAGTATTCATTAAAATGCAAAAACTTTATGAAAGTGCTCAAAGGAAAACAAAATGCTCTACACTTCATGGATAACTCCAAGCAAAAATTAACATTGTACATTTGTATGGATGTGCACACAAGTGCATATTGTCTAACAACATGTGCTGTACTGTGCTCATGGAAGTGATAAAGTCTCATTTTAACAAACATGACGGATAACTATGATGTGACTAACAATAGATTGAGTTTTAATAGCTACGTGAAATTCCATCTTACAGATGTTTTAATCAATTCCTTATTGACAGTTTTTCATGATGTACCTTCAATCATTTTGGAGCTATTTTCAAACTTTTATGATACCATTTTAAATGCTCTTAAAGGAATCTTTAAAATGTTTGTAAGGGCTACATTTTCTAAAGGGTAGCAATTTTTGACATGGGAAGTAAATAATTATTCCTAGTATTTTAATTACATTTTCTATTATAATGTATGTATGTGTATATATATATATATATATATATATATATATATAAAATCTTTTTTAAATAATAATTTTTATTTCTTGAAGTAGGAAGAGAGGAAGAGGAGCATAGTTCCATGTATTGACAGAATATTGCCAGCCTTGAAAATAAAATGTAATTTTTAAGAGAAATGAAAAGATCTTGATTGTCACCCACTACCACCACATCTCACTGCAAATTTTTGTGGCTGGTCTTGACTTAGTCACGCATGCTCTCTCCATTCTGTTTTCTTACATTCTTTTGTCAGGAGAGATAATAATATTTGCTTTTCCTACTGAATTGAGTTATAACAAGGCTCAGGTGGTAAACAAATGTAGAAGTACTTTGAACACATTGAAGCAGTTTTTGTAAGTCGTTAGTAACCAGATTGTCATTGTGTCATTAGAAGTTCACATGATCAGAGGTTCAGAGCAATTTAATGGATTTATCATTGATTGATACCTCATTAATATAGAGCAGTCTGCTTGAGATACTTAATTCAATCCTAATCATGGCTCAACATTGTTGTTCTGTGAAAGTATTTTGAAACCCTCCCTTTCTGCTATTACTATGTAACCATTTACTGTAAAAGTTGATTGCTTAATCCAGTCTTTGGTTAGCTCCCATTTCTGTATTTTGTTAGCTTACATTTCTGTAGATTAGAAGTAAATTTTGGCCAGAAGTGGTTGGGTTCGTGGCTTGGGGTTTAGGTTGTTGTGGTTCTTTCTTGGAGATTATAGAGAATAATCTTTCCCTGCCTGGGTTAGGTTTTCATCACCATAACACCTGAGAAAAATAATTCAAGGGGGAAATGGTTGATTTTGAGTCAGTCTTCCATTTAGTTCACAGTGAGCTAGATCGTATTCCATAGGCCTGTGATGAGATTGAACATATTGACAGTAGGAGGAACATGTGACACAGAAGGCTGCCCACCTCAGGGACAAAGAAGAAGCCCAGGAAGAGAAGATAACAGGGCAAGATACACCTTTCAAAGACTGACCCCATGACTTACTTCCTTAAAGTAGGCCTCACCTCCCACCATCCTTTCAGCTGTGAATTAAATGGATTAGTCTACACATATAGTTAGCACTATCAGGCAACAGTCACTTGTCACTAGTGCCTGCTGCTGGTGGGGGGAGGGGAGGGGAGCCCAGGCATACAGCATGCACCTGTGGAGACATGTCACATTCGAACAACAACACCAGCCACCTCAGGTTGGCTGGTAGTGAGTTTCTTTAAGTTGTTGGTTGAGGACTTTTCTTCCTTCCTGGATTTCTCCTAGAGGACATCAGGAGAGAGGGAGAGAGAGAGAGAGAGAGAGAGAGGGAGGGAGAGAGAGAGAAAGAAGAAGGAAGAGGAGGAGAAGAGAGGGAGAGAGAGAATGTTCCTTGACCCTTTCTATATCAAATTTTGAGTTCTTTTATTGTTGGTCACAAGAACCATATTTAATGGCCTCTTGAGGTTGAAGTCGGATCCACTAAGATCTTCTTACTTATTTTAAAATTAATAGATTTGGGGCCTTGATTGCAATTGTGAATCACCTCCTAGCAGTTCTTATATAGTGGTAGCTGAGGGATGGAAGAAGGTTAAGTGCTTTGAAAGAATCTTTGAATTCTGTGTGATACGGGCCTGGAAGTTTGGGTCCTTCACTTTCCATTAATCATAGCCCTGCTTTTTCCTTATGAGAAAAAAAAAAGAGGCCATCTTTTACAAAAGGCTTCCAGATGTTCAAGGTCTATGGAGCTTGAATAAAGCATTTCAATTCAAAAACCCTAATTCTGTAATTATCACTCGCCCTCCTCCCCCCCATTAGCACTATCCAGCTTCAGATCATGATCTTACCATCTCTTACATGTATGAGCAGAGCAAGTTAAGTGTAACTGGCTTGAATCTTTTCTTTCTATGAAAAGGTGATAATATACCTGCCTTGTAAGCTCTGTGTAACTGTTAAAAAACATGTCATCCCAATAATAGTTGGTAAGGTTTCTATTAGTAATTAGGCTTGGGCTATATAGGCCATGGGCTATGCATAAGTCACTTTGTATAAGTCCTTGGCAAGGAGCCAGCTCAAAGAAGCACTGTAAGTGGAGGGAATTCTGTATGTGGAATTCTGAGAAAGCAGGCAGAAAAATGTTACTAGCAAAGCAACAAATTTTAGCCACCATTCAGGAGCAAAAAATTTATTCCATATATTGCTTTGTTGACACACCACTAGATTGAGATTGCAGTGAAGTGAGATAGCTGATGTTTTCTTGTCATGAAGCCCAAGTGTGTGTGTCTATGCATAATAAATAAGAATTGTTAATTAGGAGTCTAGAAGAGTTAACCCCTTTCAGTCTTCACTGTTAACTAGCTGTATGGTTTAAGTCTTTCTGTCTATTACATCTTCAATCTCATAGTTAGCCTACTGAATATTAGCAATGCCTGTGGTATTCATCTCAGTGTTTGGAACTGAGCAGGGCAAGATAAGACCACTTAGTGAATAGAAGTAGCTGTTGATCATTTGGTTCTATCAAATATGAAACACAATTTAAAAAAGAAACATTAAATCTTAGTTTTGGTATTTAAGACACATCAGATCTTCCAATTTTTAGCACATTAACAACCTATTCCTTTAAAGCCTATGTCTCTGTGTTCGAAAGAGAGTTGCAGAAGATCTATATTTCTGTTAGCAAATGTACTAACTTAGTGTGAATTTACACTAGGGATTTGTTGATTATAAAGGGCCTTGTGAAAAAAGTGAGACTTTTACTTTTGAAAGGTAGAAGGCTCCCTTTTGATTCTGTGTTAATTTTATTTACTTACCTACAAAGTAAGCATGCTACCATGCTACCATTCTGAGTTGTCATAATCTTGAGCTGAGAATAAGAATCTCTCCCAAAGAAGATCTCCATGTAGGCTGCTGTCAGGTACCCCAAAACTGCAATGTAGCTGAGGCTTCAGGGAATCACAGACATTGGGTTGATGTAGTCAGCAGAAAGCTTTGAAGAGAGTAGACAATCCTTTCAGGTCAAACTAGGTTAACTGGGAGTTATGTGTCTCTTAATTTCAAGAATAATTTCCCTTTAATTTATGTAGATACCAATATCCTTGGGTATAACATTTTTTTCTTTAAATGTATTACATACTTGAAAACTGGATAACCAAACTACGGGATTTACATATGTAATTAAAAAGATGAGTGAGACCTTGGGAGTATCTGTCATGTGCTGTTGTTGCATTGGGTTTGACCAGTTAGTCTTTCAAATTTCATTAATTCATTATTCAATGATTGTCAATTGCTTAGATGAGTTCCTGGCAACAGGAGTAGAAAGATTATATGTAACACTGTTTCTTACCTACATGCAGTTTCATGGTGTATTATATCCCATTTAAAAACATTATCTTGTGGCTGTAAGAAGATGCTAAGATCCAGATTAGCAACTGTTACAGCTTTGAATGGAGTTAGAATTAGTACCTGCAGGATGATAATCTCTAATCCATTAGCAGGTGCTTCCCTGCTGTCCCAGTCACATCAGACACATTGTAATCAGAGTTAATTCTGCATCCAACTGTCTTTCTGTGACTTGCCAAGAAGTCAGCCTCTTTCCTCCCTGAAAAACAGTAAATGAAAATTTCAGATTCCAGTTCTACACAGGAAGAACTTCCCAACACCCCATGCTCCTCAGAAATGCCAGGGACTGAGTTATTCATTTGTTTTGTTTTTCTGCTCACTTTTCCATTTGCACACATTAAATGTGTACTCAAGAAAACCCTTCCCTGCTCTTCATAAGTTGGTTAGATTTATCAATTTGAATGTGTTAAGGTGCAGCATTTTAAGCATGTTAAGGTAACAAACGGCAAGCTACCTTGTTAGCTTCTGGCTGATTTACTTCAAGTTAATGCTGTATGCCATTCAGAATAGTATTACTCTGGATTTTATTGACAATGTGATTCCAGACTTATCTCAATACCAATTACCTGCACATTGAACCAGAACTCATACTATCATTCCAATTATTAATAGCAATTTTTTTTTACAGAACAAATTAATATCTGTTAATCTCAAGTTTATTTCTCTAGAATGTAGTCATCTAAGCTCAATCATTTTACATTATAATTACAAAATATAGGCTTAACTATTACCCTTAGGAACATATGTGTTAAAAAATGTTAAATTTCAATTAATTTTTGGTAATTAATTAATTAATTTTAATTAACTTGTTAAAAAAATTTTCCAAAACTATAATACCCAGAAGCAATGATATCATTATTATTTAGACGTTTTTCTCATCAAACTAATTAAGGTTTGTTTTGTATGAGTGAGCTATTTTGATCTCCTTGTATTCTTCACTAATTTTCAATGGGCATTTTAGCCCTAAGCCTGATTATTTCTAGGAAGGAAGGGAGGTCAGTGAAGATGAGCATTTGATGCTCCCAAAGTAAGAGTGAAAAAGACTCAAGTCCTTTCTTTGATCCAGAAACTGCCCTTCTTCAGTCTGTGAAAGGGGCAAGAAGTGGCTGACGCTCCCACACCATATGAGATCTGACGTTAAAGCTCACGTTGGTTTACCAACTTCACACACAGAAGATAATCTGGGGAAAGGAGACTGACCGTGGCTGTGCATGGGAGAGAGGAGGATAGTGAGAATGAGATCCATGTGAACATGTATGCAGAAAGCAGCACTCGGTTTTCTAGAGAACCGCCTTTAACGTCCCTTTTCTAATTTCTAATGCATCTAATTTCTATGCAGATACCTTTTGTAGTAGCTACTTTTCTCTGTCATTGCCAAAAACAGGAGGAGGAATGCAGAGGGTGTGGTGGAGATAGTTGATGGGGATCCAGCATCCCTACCAAAGTACTGGGAAGATCCAAGTTTTAAACTGACCCATTGCACACCCTGACTACAGATGTCAGTAGGTCCCCAGTGAAGTAAGTTTGCCAGGTTTCTAACAAGAAAATTTCCCCTTTCCCAAAGCAACACTGCATAATCAATGACGCCTTTCCTTCATTCTGTTCTTCTTCTCCTGGTTCTTTATTTCTGCAGTCAATGAGCTCAGCCTTAAATGGAAGCTAGAGATGCATGAACTGAATCAACTGGAAATAGCAGCTGAAAGGCGTGCAAATCAAGAATGGCAAGGTCCAGCTCTTCCGTTCTTGAAGCAGAGGCTAGTTTCAGTCCAAGTGGCTCCCTGGGCAACTGTTCATTTACTCTGTTTTGTTCCTGGTATGCAACCAGGCATTCAAACTCAGAATTTGCCATCTAACCAAGGAATTACACATCTTATCCTTACCTTGTGGCGCCCCAGTACCCATCTGAAACCTTCTTAGTACTGTGAGAACTGTGTGGGAAGGGGTTTACAGCACGTGTGTGTGTGTGTGTGTGTGTGTGTGTGTGTGTGTGTGTGTGTGTTTGGGGGGTGGTTAGAAGCTCTGATATTTCCTGCTTTACTTAACCAAGCACAGTCCAACTTCTAGACGTGATTTTAAGTGGTTTGGATAGAAAACAGCCACTTTAGTACCTATGCTAAGAATCTTCATAGACAGTATACATGTAAATTCGTCTCTCTCCCTCTCTCTTCTCTCTCTCTCATCTTCACATACACAAACACATACTTAGAGGTTATAAAATTCTTTGTAATTTTTAAGATGCCATTGGTCTTATGTAGAAAAATATCTAGTCAAGTTGTGAATTTTGAAGAGCGAATATTTGTGTAATGAACAACTATTAATTTGGGGTACATTTGGTTTAGACAGTATTTCTTGACGGCTGGATGTTGTGTGAGACATGGCCAAGTTACGGTGGTAGAAGAACCCAAAACATAAACAAGGTACTGCAGGCCTTTGAGAACTAAGAAGGTAAGAGAAAAGGTTGCCTGTGAGTCAAGGGGACCAAGTACCAACAAGGGAGCTCATGTTCCTAAAACCAAAAGAAAACTGCAGGCCCGAGTTGTAGGAAGTAGTGTTGAGGAGAGACACAGGGCTTTTACCATAAATGAATGAGGAGAGAGTACCTCACTGTTCCTGCCAAAGATTCAAAGAGGCCTAGGCATTAAATATACTTGTCTGTATAGAGTTCTAAAGAATGCTTTATAGGTGCATCAAGATGGCTCAGTGGGGAGAGGTGCTTGTGTGCAAGTCTGCTGACTTCATTTCTATCCCTGGATCCTATAAAATGGCAGGAGAGAACCAACTCCCAAAAGTTGTCCTCTGACCTCTACACACTCACCTTGGCACTTGTCTGCTTGTATTAATGCGACTGTACACACACACGCACACACACACACACACACACACACACACACACAATATTTAAAGGAAGCTTTTGCTCAATGTTTTCAGTCAAATAAAGCAAACTACTAGGAACATTTTTGTCCAAGTCTCAGTGTAGACAGACTTGTTTGTATTTATTAGACTAAGTGATTTATTGATTATTTTGTTGATGTGTTTTCACATTCTAAGGGAAATTTTCTTTGCTAGCTTGAATAGTAACTGAATCAAGTTTATCATGCATCTGTATACATTCCAGGAGACTCTACATATATCACCTGCAAACTTCAGTACCAATCAGCCTTCTCCAGATAAAACATGAGTTATAAACAGCAGCTTCCTTACTCACAAGTGGACAGGAAAGGATTACAGAACTTTAGAATTCATTGCAAGCCCTTCCCCGAAGCTTTTGACATTTGTCTAGGACAGACACAGTCTTGTCTATGTGCATTCTGTACTACTCTGCATCTGAGGTTCTCCTAAATCCCACTCTAGCCTGGGTCTCAGATCCTGGTTCCTTTTGATCCATTCTTCCTTGTCTCAGGGTTTTGTATTATTAGCACATTCTATGGCTATGCTAGAGCAATGAATGGGAAAGCGTAGAGGCTTCCAGCGCCTTCCAGGGTCATGCCCTGTTGCACTTATGAACCTTTCCCTGATTAATTGAATCCTCTGTATTTGCCAATCAACATACTCAGATTCCTTTGTAAAATTCTTCTCACATGGATCATTTTCTGTACATATTGATCTTGTAGCACATGCGTAGGAGCTTTCCCACTGAGTTGAAGCTTGTGGCTGTCCTGAGAACACCCTGCCTCACACACATCACTGAAAGCAGATACACAATATGCGTTCTTAATCTTTCCCCTAATGCAGGATGTGTGTGGCGCTATTTCCTTGCTTAGTGGCATGCCAGTGAACTTGAAAATCTGCATGCTGTTTTGTTAATTATGTTTTTAATTGAGTCACTTCGCCTGAATGAGCAAAGTCACCAGCTATTAGAAATGTCTCCTGAACACAGCAGCTCGTAAAGCTGCACTGAGTTGCTTTAGAGTAACATGAAAGCACAGTAGTGCTCCTGACAGTAATCCTTTCCATTTGTGGCAGAGCTTACATAGTTTGGGATGTACGGTTGGGCTTCATGAGTACGGAGTCAGGTTTTCAATCAACCTCGGACACTTATTCTTGACTTGTTAATAATAGGAGTTCTTGCTTCCAGATAATGATTCTGTTTGTCCATATTTCCTTTGCTTTTTAATACCCTGAATTAAGAAAGACCATTCCAATTTCCCACCAAAAAGATATTGCCAAGAATATCAAATTATATTTTTAAAATCACTTGGATTTTAGAGCACTTTTATACCTCACAAAATATATCAGTCTTGGTCATTGTCTCGGCCTCCTTTGGGTGTTTTAATCTCTGTTGTGTGCTGCTCTCTGCATGTCAACCAAAATTCATGGCTGAATATTTTGCAAATTCCACCTCCACACATTGGTTATGTGGCCCTTCTGCCTGAAGTTCCCTTCCTTTCCTTCCTTCTTTAGGTAGAATGCTACAACTTTCATGTTTTTCCAAAGTATGTACATTGATAAAATATGTCCCAATTCTCTATGACCTGCCATCCTACGGAGTAACATGACTACTTGGGCCTGTGTACTCAGAGAGGTCTATGCATACGATACTTACCACAGGGAAACATTGGATTTGCTCCTCCTCTTTCTTTCTACCTTGCAGGACTATGTTGGAGGAATCCATTTCATATTTACTGTTCATATTGTTACGTAGCACATACTTACTTCATATAGATACTATGGAAACTCTGGTGAGCAATTACTAATGAAAGTGTCCTCAAACATCATACTCTCTGACAGGTGCAACAGTTCAGTCTGAGAGTTTCATGTTTTTAGGACACGGGTCATATAAAATTCAATGAATGGACTATTTTATTAGTCTAATTGATATGCACATAGCCACAGTGGGGATTTACTGCTGGTCACATCTCTATGCTCTGTGTTCTGGGCTTATACTTTGGACACTTACTTTCAAGAATAAACTTATTTGAATAAATAAGCTCAAGAAGGCTAGAGCAAGTGATGACTTAGCCACATTATAAGCTGAATATTTTCCAAGAAAATGGCCAGATCTTCTTACAATAGACCAGTATGGCACTTGGGAGGCAGAGGTAGGTGGATCTCTGTGAGTTCGAGGCCAGCGTGTTATATAAAACAAATTCCACGACAGCCAGGGCTGTTACACAGAGAAACCCTGTCTTGAAGAGCAAAGCAAAGCAAAACAAACAAAACAGAAACAAACAAACAAAAACCAAGAGACCAGTATGAAGTTAGTAAAACACAGGAAGAAAGGTGACCACAGAAATGAGGCAAATAGAACCCAAACTATAAAATTCTTCTTTAGGAACAAATTCTCGCATGTAATATAAGAAGCAACAAAATCATGATTGTAAAATCATGACTTGTAAAACAGACAGGCAGAATACAGCTTTTATATTTGTCAAACTGACCTTTGACTCAGAATAAACCAGTCCTGACAACATTTTGCATTACCCAAGCACACTGGAGGAAATGGACTTAAAATTTAAAAATTCCAGGTTCTTTGGCTTTTACAAAAACTGAGAACTAAGATACATTTTAGCTCCTCTGGCAGGAAAAATGCTGTGCTCTGCACATCCCCTGGGGTGTATTTGTCCTGTCTCCATTCTCGCACCTCTTGACTTCAGTGAGTTCTATGTCCAGCATGTGTGAGGTACGATTTTACACAGCCTGCCCTCTAGGGATAGACACATAATTAGTAAACAAGAATAAAGCCTTCGTACAGACAGCAAGTTCATTTCTGTACTACAGAAAAACAAATCCAGGTGAGGAAACAGGTGTGTGAGTGTGTGTGTGTGTGTGTGTGTGTGTGTGTGTGTGTGTGTGTGTGTGTGTGGTGTGTTGCTTTAGATGCATAATCAGCTGCCACAGTGGATAGCAGGTTCTTTTTCTACCTTATTCATATTACTTACAAGCTGTATTCTGTTTGTCTAAATGTGTTGCTTCTTAGATTGAATGATCGTGGGAGCACATGATATTTTCTTGCAGTTTTGCCTGTTCATTTTACAGAATTTATAACATATGACTATAGCATTCAGAGGTTGTGTGTAATCAAGAGTCTCTAGATTGGGCATGGACTAATATGCTCCAAAGAGAAAAAGTAAGACAATCTTGGCAAAGGCTTCGCAGAGGATAAAATTGTTGGACTCAATCATTCAACTTGGTAAAATTTGGCCAGGTAGAGAGATTCAGTGAAGAACTTCTTACCACACAAGGCAGCATAAACACACACAGGCTGACTAAAACCTCCCGTGGTTAAAGAAGTATAATACTTCTTTCTGGCAAAGATAAGATTGGTAAGGGGAGAGAGGACAACGTGAGAGGGCCACCAAATGAGAGGAGAACATTTTGAGGTGGTCTGGGAAGGAGGCTTCCCAGGAGGGAAGAGCAAAAGAAAACCAGAGAGGTAGGAGAGTGAGTCAGGAGACAGAGTAAAAAGAGTGCACATTGCCATCCTGGCCAGGCAGCATTCAGTGCCCATTACAGGAGAACCTAACTGGCAGCACCAGTTAAAGACAAACTGGTAAGAGGACTGCCGTGTAACGTGGTAGAATATATGGGAAAAGACACTGTGGGTCTGCAGTATCCTAGGTGTTGTGTGACGCTATCTCTGGGGAGACGTGAACAAATATCTGTTTACCTGGGATCTGCAACAACAGATCCAAGTAAGAATACCAGCAAAGCCGAACTTGGTGAATCCATGACTCTTATTGGGGTTACTTACAGGAACATGCGTGAACAAAAAGGTACTCAAAGACAGCTGCATGAGCAAACACCTTCCTCATGAAAACTGGAAACCTGGACTGCACAGCCTTCAGGCAGATCAGTCGGCTTGAGAGTGTCCTTTCTGGGTGTTTCAGTTGATCTGAGCTGCTTCTCGGCAGCTTGGCTGACTATCTTGTCCGGACAGCAGAGCTTATCTGGAGTCTTCTAGCTAACTCTGCTGCTCTGTCTCTTTCAAGTGGCTTGTCCAGTCTGAGAGCGTCTCTCAGCAATCCTTACTGCTCATAATGATGTGGTGAGGGAGGAGTCTAGTGTGTCTGGTCAGTTTTAGGGACTTCCTAAAACCTTTGAGTTGTTTACTTTCTGAGCTCAAGGACCTCCTCCGCAGGATGGACTGTTTCGCCTCCCTTTAGAGCAGTGATTCTCAACCTTTCTAATGCTGCAACCCTTTAATAGCTTTCTTTCCTTATGTTGTGGTGACTCCCAACCATAAAATTATTTATGTTGCTACTTCACAACTGTAATCTGATATGCAGATTGTCTTAGACGACCCCTGTGAAAGTGTTGTTCGATCTCCAAAGGGATGGTGACCCTCAGGTTCAGAACCCCTGCTTTAGAACAACCCATGTCTTTTTTTTTTTTTTTCATTTTTCGAGACAGGGTTTCTCTGATGTAACTGGCTGTCCTGGAACTCACTCTGTAGACCAGGCTGGCCTTGAACTCACAGAGATCTACCTGCCTCTGCTTCCGAAGTGCTGGGTGCCACCACTGCCTTTCCTCTGTTTTAAGCCTCATTTCTGTGACATTTTTTCGAGATCAAAGGATTAATAGCAACTTCCAGGCACTGGGCCTCTCTCTGTGTTGGCCACTTCAAATAAAAGATGAGCAAGGAATGTTTTTCCAGGTGGAATGGCATAGAATATAATTGCAAATTGAGGAGACTCTTTTCAGTTTACACAATTTGAATGATGTTGACATAGTCGCTGATTTTTCAACAGTGGCCTCTGGACTCAAAGGATACATCATGAGTTAAGTTTTCTGAATTTTGTTATGCTTCCAAAAAGTGAAGGTAGAATGAGTGTACGTCCTGATAAGACAGAAGGAGCCTTTGGCAGATTTTAATGAAATCGTTTGCCTGTCTTGCGTTTTGTTTGGTTTTGCTTTGATGTAATAAAAATCACGCCAAGTTTGATGCTTATTATATTTTTTTTTTCAAAAAGGAGCATTTTGTATTAGTCTGGCTTTTCAACACTGTGAAAGACAGTCAAAATAATTTAAAGAGGGAAGTATTTCTATTGGCTCACAGCTTAAAACTTTTTAGTCTATGTTGGCCAACTCCAACTTGTTTTGGGGCCAAGGTAATACAGAATATTGTAGGAGCACGTCTGCTCATCTCACAGGGGTGTGGGAGCACAGCAAAATAATAAAAAGGGGCAGGGTAAGACATGCCCATCAAAGACGTGTCCACAGTGACCTACTGCCTCAACAAGGCTCTACTTTCTATAGTTCTCCTGTCTCTTAATACTCTATTCAAAATTCTAATTTATCCATGGATTAAATCGCTGGTAAAGGCAAAGTCCTAACAGTTCAGTCACTTCCCCTAAGCCCTCCTTGCTAGAGTTGGGGACCAAGCCTCTAGTTTATAAAGGACACTTGAAATGCAAAACCTCAGAGGAGTAGAGGTAAGCCAAGCTGATAATGTAGTTCCTAATAAACGGATTATCTCTATGGCTGTATCCTAAAACTCTTATGAGAAGTGTCTCCAGTAGTTGTTTTACTACCAGCCCTACAACTAACTCCCACTCTTTTGATATTAAAAACAAAACAAAACAGTTTAATTGCTTGGGATGTTCTGATTTGTTCAAAGACAGTCTGAAAAAAATTAGTGGTAGAATTAAAGTTTTAATAAAAAGTTCTGCCTCTGGACACTATAGTAGTCTTTCTAAATGGGTCACTCAGGGACAGTTTCCAGTGTCCTTGTCTATATTTACTCCAGATGTTGCCATCTTCAAAGTCCTAGGCCTCACTAGAGGCTTTTGGAAGGAGGAACTCCCTACATGCTCTAACCAGCCCTGTCTAAGCAAAAGAGATTGAAGTATAACAAGTAAACGCTCCCCAATTAGTTCCTTTATTTGTAACCGAGTTGCGGGCTTCACTGAGAAAACTCAACAGTGTATCATTATATCCCAGCATCCATTTATGGTAGTCATCAATTTGTTAAACCAAGTGATTATGTCTGTCAGGTCAAATATAATAAAGATGGCAGAAGGTGGTGAGAAATAAATAAATTTTCCAAAAGAACTTTGCCAATTTAGTAAGTTTTATTCTTCCACTGTTTCTGTCTCTCAGTGTGAAAAATAATTAGCCAACTTCCCTAATTGCTTTGTGTGTCTGAGAGGGACTTATTCTTACTTCTCTGTTCATCTGGTGCCCAGCATGTTGGAGAATAATAAGCAAAATTAAACTATATGTAGGGAAGGTTTCTGCTTTCATTTGGTGCTGAGGATAAATAGTCAACTATTCAGATGCAAGCTGCTATCTGCACAGATACTAATTACCCATGTATCTATTGTACTGGGGATGTGCCAGAAAGTTAATTGAGTTTTGTTTGAAGCACTTGAATGGTATTAAATACTGTTTGGTGAACTTAGATAATTTTAATAATTCCTTTTTTTCTCTTCTTTTAAATTTTTATTCTTTATATTCTCACAAAAACTGAGATATTAAGCTATTGGTTTAATCAGAGTGAATAACTTTCTGAACTCTTCATAATTTATTAAGACTAAGGAGGATCATCAGCACATTGCTTGGACAGCAAGTTTTCTCCAGAGTTGTGCTTTCTCAGAGGGAGTTATCAGATTCTCACAATGATCTACATCATAAAAATATATTTAAGGTAATTTATAGGTAATTTTTACACACAACAGCAAAATCTAAATTGAAATCAAAAGTGAAAGGGTCTGAATGAAAGAGTTGACTTTTATGAATTTTTATGACTTCTCAAATGTTTCACTTCAGTTCTCAGGCACTGAAAGAAGGTGCTTAGACAGTCATTGGGGAAAGCAAAGTCTGGTTCATCTTAAATGGTGTTTGAATGTCTTACGAAAAAAAATACATCATATAGGTGCACATGGGACTCATCTCTGAGAACTCTGACAAGCTTGAAAATCAGTGAACCTGATTCTTATGTCTAATCACTAGATGCGGACTCATCTCAGATTTGCTTCGACATTTCAATGAGACTGTCATAAGAATCCAGCATTAGGAAGAGCAAAGCTGCCAATACCAGATTGTAGATGGGGTAAAAATGCTGCTGAGTAGCTTAGCAGGGTTCATGTTTTAAGGGGCTAAGGCATAAAAATGTTAATTTTAGTTTGTAGGTGAAATATGCTTCATTCATACTGTCAAATCCAATCATCATTTTACCAAACAAAATGTCACTTTAATAAGTGACAATTCTATTGCCATGGAAATTGGTACAAGCTTAATAACTTTGATATCATTTCTTAGATATTTATGAATGGGAAATACAAGCCACTGAACAAAGTGATCACCAACACACACACACACACACACACACACACACACACACACACACACACACACTGAGAAAGAGAGAAAGAGAATAGTCTTTATTTTTCACTGAAGAGATTACAAAATCATTAAAAACTAATCTATTGCCAATTTTGGAAAAAATATCACCAAGATTATTTCTACACTTTCATGTGCTCTCTACAAACACCATTAACACAGCAGATGGAGGTAAATGGCTGTCAAGCAAGTTTCTGTAGTCAATAGCTTCCTCAAGGGTATTTAGGAAAGATGACATGGGGTTATCACAAGTGTCTTTAAGTGTAATAGGGACCTTTTAATGTTATCTAGGAATTTTGATTTATGTGAGACGAGGAATATTTTATTTCTTGAGCAAATGTATTCACCGTAACCAAGATCTGAGGATTTAGTGGGTCTTACACAAAGTCAGTTTATAAATAGTACATAACATACCAGCTCTATGTCCGTGTTTCACTCTAATGAAAAATGGGACAGTAATACTATGTCAGAAATGATGATGGAGAGATGAGAATCAAAGGTGTTGTCTATTGTATCTAAATGTATCTAAAGAAAAAAAAAATCAGTCAGCACGCTGCTGTAGGCCATTATTTGCCATGGTCCTTCCGATGATCCCTGTGACTGCAACACCATGAATGTTTCTAGTAACTGCCAGATATCCTGAAGATGGTTACAGTTGTTATTAACAAGTTATGCAAGCAGCAAGACTGTAGGAATCAGTTCGAAATCATACCTTGAAATTATCTTGCTTTTATAACCCAAGAGTCATACACAGCAAATGGCTATAAAGTCTGATATGAAAAATGGTTGGATTTTGTCAGTGACCATGTGACTTATTGCTTTCTGCAGCTGTTGGGGAGAAAGAATACAATTCTGCTTGCAATAATACAATTTTGCAATCAATATAATTTTCCTAAAATCCAGTGTTCCAGAAACCTTACATAGAGTGCTTCATCAAGGACTTGAATCTCTGTCTTGACCGAGGTTGGGATAACCTTCTTCTCTTTTTCCTCATTGGCAGAAATGTCATCCCAACAGTACCAGCAGCAACGTCGAAAATTGGCAGCTGCCTTCTTGGCATTTATTTTCATCTTGGCAGTTGTGGACACTGCTGAGGCTGGGAAGAAAGAGAAGCCAGGTAAGCAGTGGAGTCACAGAGGGATGTTTCTTTGGATGGTACTCTTGCAGCCTGGCTTCCTGCTTCTAGTCCCTCCATTTCTAATTCTTTATAATTATTTAGAGAAATTCTAACTTGTAGGCATAGATTATAAGCATTCATTTTATTTATTCTCATCAGTTCATGGCAAGAGACAGTTTATTCTTTGGTAATTCAATCCCTGGTCCTAGAGGGTTTCAGCCTCCATACAATCTTAAACCTAGACCTAGAAGGCTTTAACCTCTGTATAATCTAATCTTCAAGGTGCAAACCCAACCTAGAAGGCTTCAGCCTCTGTGCAAAATTTAATCTGCAAACCTAAACCTAGAGCATTTCAGCCTCCAAGACTAGCTGTCATCTGAACTACCTTCTTTCATTCCGATCTGTATTGTGAACACTGAACTGTAAATCAGAAACTGTCTGCTTCTGACTCTCTGCTTTCTCTCTGCATATTCTAGACTGCTCTGCTCTTCTTGGCTTCTCCTTCTAAACTGAACCATCTGTGAGCTGACTGTACTCAAACTGCTTGACTGAACTAACTCTCCTCTCTGCTTCTTGTCTGCTTCCACCTCTGCTTCTCAGTTGCTTCTCCTTCTGTGCTCTGTCTCTTGTCTGCCTCTCATCTGCTTCAACCGCACTTATCTCTCTTAGCTCTGCCTCTTGTCTCTCTACTGACTGCTCCTTTTATATCCTGAGAGTTGGGATTAAAGGCATGTTCCACCACTTCCTTCTGAGTTGGGATTGAAGGCATGTGCCACATTGCCTTAACCATAGAAATCCCTTTCATCTGGCACAGAGGACAGGATTAGTCTGACTAGCTAATCCCTTGCTAGAACAGCTATGCTGCTGGATTAAAGGATTAAATGTTCCTTTACACTAACTGAGACTTATTGTCCCATTATATGCCCTTGCATAGTCATGAGGGGGCTATGGAGTTGGGGGTCTGGTTTAGTCTATGACCTAACCCACATTCCTATTATGTCATTTGATCCACAGGACAAAATCAGACAGTCAATTTGCAGTGAGTTTGCCAGCTGAAAGCTATTACTTTAATAGACATTTTTCCTTCTCAATTTTCAAGTTTTTTAATAAACTACTCAGAATTTTTTATTTTTAAGGAAATATTTCTTTTTATAAAATTTTATACTCTGGAAGGTTTCACCAGAGATATATGAATCTTCAGACTTCATCTGGTGCAAGTGTGTTAGTAGGCTCTTCTTTGCTGTATTCAAATGACTTCGGAGTGAACTTAAGAAAAAGAAGATTTTATTTCAAGGAGGGTTTCAGAGGTGTCAGTCATCACAGCAGGCATATATGGCAGAACAGCTCACATCATGGTGGCCAGGAAGCAGGTAGAGAGGCAATGCCTTCACTCAGAAAAATAAATAAATAAATAAAAATAAATGTTAGGCAGTCCCTTAGAACAGTTTCTCTGACACACAAGATTTAGTAATATTAATTCTGTCCCCCATGCCTGTGCTTTCTTTCTCTTTCCTCTTAATCATGCATTGACTTGATCATTGAAAAAAAAAGACAAAAAACAAAAGCAAAAACAAACAAACAAACAAAAAACCCCAACATCTGTCACATTCCTGCTGTCCACTGGGCAATGCAGACAGAGGTAAAAGTCATAGACTCCGCAGTCGAGGTGCTGAGGAATGAATTTAGGCATATCTAGGAGTTCAGAACATGTCTGGATGGTGGTGATTGCTTTTGTCTCCTTTCTTGCAGAAAAAAAGGTGAAAAAATCTGACTGTGGAGAATGGCAGTGGAGCGTGTGTGTGCCCACCAGCGGGGACTGTGGGCTGGGCACCCGGGAGGGCACACGCACCGGTGCCGAGTGCAAGCAGACTATGAAGACCCAGAGATGTAAGATCCCTTGCAACTGGAAGAAGCAGTTTGGAGGTCAGTGCCAACTGTGGTTCTATCGCTTTAATCTACTACTATTTAATAATTTTGGAACATTTTTTATCAGATTTCTTTCCAAGGCCAAGTAATGTTTGTATTAAATTAAATGAATTGATTTTATTTTTAGACATAAAGTGACTACACGGCTTGCATCTCAGCTGCAGTGCTAGTGATATCAGGGCTGGATTTTTGCTGTTTATTTGTTTGCTTTTGTCTTGTACAATGGAGAGTCATCAACAACAATCTTGGCATCTCCCATTTTCACAGTAATACAACTCATCCCAGAAAAACTGGAAAATCCAGCCAGAAAAACTGGAAAAATGTTATTTGGTAGTCACAACTGTTTGTAGTTAAGATCATTGCTTATACCGGCATAGAATATGCACTGCACTGGCGTGTGCCTCCCAATAATCTTCCTGCTCCATCTTCCCCCCACTTCACTTTCTATTTTCCCCTTTGTGTTTACCTTCCTTCTTCAAGTCTCTTGCTATTACTCTCTCTTTTGATCCCTTCTCATCCTCCACATAGTTTATAGATTCAGCCACTGACTCCAACAAACCTGGTCACAGCCAGTGTTCATAGACTTTTGTCTCACTAACTCTAGTCAGTTTCTTTCTGTTCTGATCTATCTACTTGAGGCAGGTTCTCTCAACAGTTTCAAATTTAATTCAATATTAAATATTTTCATCTTTAACCTGTTATTCAACATTTCCATCTTTAACCACATGCATTCACCTACGTGCAGGAGTGTATTGTGTAGTACTGATGTGCATTTGCATATTTCTGAGTGCATATATGTTCAGGTACACGTGTGTGTGGGTATGTATGAGATACAAGAGGTTGGTGTTTGGTGTCTTTCTCTGCTGCTCTCCTTTTCATTTTCTGAGGCCGTATCTCTTGTTGAATTTGGAGCTTAATGATTCCACTGGTCAAGCTAGCCAGCTTGCTCCAGGGATCCCTGTCTCTGCTTCCAGAACACTGGGATTATGGATGGGCTACCACATCTGCCCAGCTTTTTATATGTGTTCCAGGAACCCAGTCTCTGACCCTCATGTGTGTGAGGCAAGCCCTTTATCCACCGAGTCAACTCCACAGCACTCCTATCCCAATGTTAAAAATCCCAAATGACTTTCTCTTCTGCATCATGTGCTTTGTGTTTTTCTTGGCCATTGTGGGACAGAATGGCCACATTGTCCCACCTGTGCCACACACGGGTGGTCTAAATGTGAGCGAAGATGGAGAATGAATATGCACACATGTAGCCTTGACATCCTCTGTAACTCTGGAGTATGTTTTTGTGAATGGAAATAATTTCCATAAAGGCATAGTGTTTCCATGAATTTTACTTTAAATAGTTTGAGGTAATGTTAAGACTCACTTATAAAAAGTTTACAAGATGTATTTTAAAGGACTCATATCTTGAATATCTACATAAGTCTCAAAAATCAATGTAGAATTAAAACAAACAAGCAACAAACAATGGTAACTATTCAGTAAGAGAGTTAGTGAAATATATCAACAAGCATGTTTTCTGGGGAGAATATAGAATATACGGCAATGAATAGATATCTGGAAAGATATCCAAATTCTCTGCCCTATTAAGGAAGCAGAGATTGAAACCGTAGTGATATTTTACTATGCTCCCACTAGAATGGCTGGAATAAAAATATTTTGATACTGAATGCCAACGGAAACTCAGAGATCCTAGGTGGTGTATTTACTGTCATTGAAAATAGAAAATGGCACAGCCATAAGAATAGTATTTGAGGGAGTGGCTGATTGTTTTATATTTGTATGAAATTAAACATGAATTGAGTTTGCCATGCAACTCATCAATTTCTTGAGCTTATTTCCCAGAAGAAACCAAACAAACATGTTTTCATAAAACCATATATATGGACATATAGTATTTACATTTGTGTCTAGCTAAAAGCTAGAAACAATCCAGCCATCTTTCAGATGGTGAATGGATAAATAAACTTTGGCGTATCTATATCATGGGGTGCATGTGCACAATTGCTTTACACAACTTGAGTTGATCACCAGAACTTTAGGCTACTTAAAGAAATAACCAGTCTCAAAGCCAGAGAGATGTCTCAGTGGCTAAAACCACCTGTTGTTCTTGCAGTGGACCTGGGTTTGGTTCCCACCACCACACAGTAGTTCACAACCATCAGTGATTCCAGTTCCAGAGGATCTGACACATCTCCTAAAATCCGTGGGCACCAGAGGAGCCAATAACAAAAATTTACGCAGTTTTATGATTTTATTTGTAGAGTTGAATGGGCTGGAGAAGAGATTTGTTAGGAATTTGGGAGGTAAAAGACTATGGCATAGGTGTTTTGATGGTGCTGTCACCTGCATACACACTGATGGAACTGTATGTGTCAGTGCATTCAGAACTGATGAAGTCTGACTACACTCTCAGAGTGCATCAGTGCCAAATCCACAGTGATAGGGCTAAAGTTATTGAAGGTATCAAAATGGGGAGGAGAATTGGTGAAGAATGTATGGAATCTCTCTGTTATTTCTTATAACTGCATAGGACTGTACAATGACTAAAATGCAAAAAGTTAACATCAAAACTTCCCTTATTACCTCCACAATAAACTCTCTTAAGGATTTTTCTTTCATCCTGTTATGTTTTTTAGCTGAGTGCAAATACCAGTTCCAGGCTTGGGGAGAATGTGATCTGAATACTGCCTTGAAGACCAGGACTGGAAGTCTGAAGCGAGCTCTTCACAATGCGGACTGTCAGAAGACGGTCACCATCTCCAAGCCCTGTGGCAAACTCACGAAGACCAAGCCTCAAGGTAAGAAGCTGTCATTCTTCCAGTTTTAATAGGCTGCCAGACTCAGGCAAAATGAAAATATTCCAAAAGAAAATTCTAGGTGAGTTACTTTACGACACTGATTGAAAAATGCACATTTGCTGAGCACCACAGCGCACTTGCGGTAAGCAGTCTCTGAGTTAAGTCCTCTGCATACATGAACATGTAGGGTTTAGGAACGGAACAGGAATGCAAATAAATGCCTCAGCAAGGCATATCAAAGATGGCTGCTGCATGGACAACCTCTGTCTCAAATTCCAAAGTGGGATGAGGCAAACTTACATGATTCATAATGCAGGAAACTTTAAGTCAAGCCTCTCTAAGGTTATCTAAAATATAATTTTCACAGGGTCAGGAGAGATATGGTATATACTCTTTGCCCCACCACACAAGGTGATAGGTTTATATATTCTGTACTTATTTCAGATCCTTTACATGCTTAAGGGGTCTCAGCTTTCCAAGCCCATTCATAACAGAATTTTAAATTATGTAGAGCATTTTTTCCCAGAATGCCTGGCTCTGCATTCATGCTGGAAATGACAAATCAGGGCCAATGCAGCCATGGTTTCACTCAGGCGAAATGCCAGCTGGAGGAAGCCAAGGAGGTGGTAAATCCTTTCATGATATGAGGGACTGAATTCTGTCTCCTCCACATCCAAGTCTTGTGCCCTGACAGTATTTCAGACTGCTCCTATATTCAGAAAAGTCTGGACTTTCAAGACATAGCTGAGTTCAAATGAGGTCATAGGAGTGGGCCCACATCCAATGTGGTTGACGTTCTTATAAGTGGAGATTGGGAAACAGTCGCACACAGAGGGTAGGCCACAGAGGACACAGGGGGAGAAGTGACAGCCACAGAGAGGTCTCACAAGAAATCAGGTCAGTCCACCACTTTGATCTCTGGCTCACAGTCTCCAGAATTGTGAGAAAATGTGTGTCTACTATGTAAGCCGCCCGTGCTGCGATGCTTTGTGTGGCTCCCCGGACAATTCATGCCGGAAGCTTCAATGTACTCTAAATTAGAATAGCCCTTTGACCTCTCTTTGTACTTGACTCTCTAAATAAACCTGAAAATTCATCCTGTCAGATTCATTGTAAGGAGAAATTCAGATAAATGCTGGTGATCAACCAAAATAAGAAAAAGAAATTCTCCCAGAAGCTGAGGTCGGCTGATGGTTTATACTGATGACAATGGAGAGTTCTCTCCTCATGACAAGGTTTTCATCTTCTGATGGAGTTGGCAATGGGAAGGGAGGGCTACCTTCAACTTCGGGATGGCTGGGTACAGTGGGACCTCAGTTGCTGACTGTGATATTTTGGGTGCCTTCCGAGGGTGTTCCTATCAACTTTTTAAGTGTTACTTATCTAGACATGATCAGCTGAAAAGCAGAAGCTATTTTCGGAAATGGAGGAGTTCAGAAATTCAGTCTTGAGATTGACTTATTACAAGGCACTCATTGAACTAAGGCATGCAGCATCAATCCAGAACTGAAAGGGAGAGGACTTCAGGAGTTCTCTGTGCTCCAGCATACAGTGATCCTCTGCCTGAACTGTGTGCTAGAATATCCCGTGGGAACATAGAAAATCGCCACTGCACAGACTTTACCAAACCCACTAGACCATCACTGGTGGTTCTAAAAGAGTGAATGCCCCTTAGAAGATTTATTTCACTGCCAAAATTGAAAAGTACTTCTGTTCCAGTATAAAATCCATCGGCTAGAGAAGATGTACACACACACCAACCCCATGGCAGTGGAAGAGAGGAGGAGCAGCTTGACAAGAGGGGGTGGGCTAGGGTAATATGATGCAGCCCAGGGTGACGATGAGGATGTAAAAGCTGCCAAAACACGTTAATAGACTCCGTAAGGGTATTCGATAAACACAACACAGGAAGCCTTCTTTTTAGCTTGGCCGTTAGATGTTTCAGTTTTTTTAATTTTTTCATCTACTCTACTGATAGCTGATGACTAGAGAGCTTTCTCACACTAGGTTTTCAGTATGGTAGTACAAATATTTCAATATTTTTGAATAGAATGCACATTCTATAATATTTATTCATATTAAATAAAGACGGTATGTAATTAATTTAAAATAGATTAGCCTCAGTGAGACACATGCTTCAGAATACTTTTTAAGCATTTTATAAACAAAGGATCATTCAAATATAATCTGCCCCTTATACCTAATAGACCTTTGTTAAAATTAACCCATCTTTCCCATCTAAAACAGTGAAGAATTTTGTAAATGTTATTTTGGCGCTACATATTCTGCACACACAAAAAATAAATGCTACTATAGAAAAGCAGCCAGGGAGACATGTCTGATGTCTGATGACTTTCTTTTTTTTTAAACGGGTCACACAAACATATCCTGTGATGTGTTTTCCTTTGTTTAAATAAAACGTAAGTAGTGGCACTTGGAAGTTTCATATATTCCCGTACCGTTTCACAAATACCGGTGCATACACACTGCGGCTTCTTTCCTGCACCTGCAGCCTTGAGATAGCTCATCGTCTTCAGATTCGTGGAAAAGTAGAGGATACGAAGTCAGAACCTACATGGTCATCATCACGATTGTTTCTCCTCTGGCACCTTGCTCTAGGTACTGAACAGATACTATCTCATTAGGTCCCACGTAGCCTTGCAGAATTATTGAAAAGGAAACGGACAACCACTAGTTCATGCACTTGCCCAGTGGTGTATTCCTTAGGAATAACAGAGTCAAGACTTAAAGATCTCTACCTTCATACTCCCTTTTCTACCCTGTTGATACATTACTGAAATCACATTCCTATAAGAGAAGCTCTGAAGTTTTATTTGCCTTTGGTCTAAAAGAAAGCGAGCTTTGTAAAGCCCTGTGGCAGGGCGCCGAGTGGGAAAAGATATCTGGCCTTTCCACGCAGATATTCCTAAGAGTTCTGGAAGACAGCTGGGAGAGCGAGGACCTGGCCCATTTTCTTTTTCATTGTATCACCTGTACCCAGAGCAAGAACCCGCACATAGTAGATGATTAATAAGTATTTCCATGATAAATAAATGCTCATGAAACCCACCAGAGTCTTGTGGAAATTTCAATAATCTTTTATGAAAGCATATTCTAAAACAGCATAAATATAAATGACTGCCTTCCTTCACTCAACAAAGAGTAAGTCATCAGTCCTTTTTCTTATTTTAATTCAGTCTGGGAAGAGGGTAGATAGCAGTAAGAACTCACTAATTTTAACTGGGGACTAGTATATAAGCTCCATACCACTTAATTTAAACCTCAAAACATCTCTACTCAATAGCTTTTATTTATCCAAGTGCTATGAGAAATCACAGGCTGTGAGAGTTTCATTGATGAGCCAGAGGCTCCATAGCTTGCAAAATGCAGTCCAGGAAGCCAGGGTATCTTCAGATGGACATGGGAGGGGCCTGCCTTTTCAGCTGCACCGTGCTCCTTCCCATCTTGTAGGCTCACGAAACTTTCATCCTGCGAGATATTTTGTTTGTCTGTCTGGACTCATTAAATGACAGAGCTGCTGGGAACTTGCCTATTAACTGATCTAGCCTTCGAGTGACAAATGAATGCAGCAAAAACTCAGTGGTTCAGCCGCGGCCATCCCGTCTGGCATCAACAGCAGAGCCGGAGCTCAAAGTTCTGTGCTTGTCTGTCTTCTGGACACTTTTTCTTTTCCTTTTTTCTTACGTGAGACCCACCTGACAGGGACTTTTTAATAACTTTTAGACTTTACAAAATAAGTCACATAAGATTTTTTTTTTTTTTTTTTTTTTTGGTTTTGAGGAAAACCAATGATGATCAAAACATTTAATTATTTCAAATACTTGAGTCTCCAAGCTCATAGTCTCCAGTTCCATCCCCAGTGTCATTAACTTTGTCATCTAACACACAGCCAGGCTCAGTTTTGTCTTGTTATTTGCTTAGAAATCTCCTTTTGTTGTTGGTGGTGGTGGGTTTTTTGCTTTTTGTTTTTTTGGTTTTTATTTGTTTCTTTGTTTTGTTTTGTTTTTGTTTGTTTTTCCAGACAAGGTTTCTCTGTTGTAGCTCTGGCCATCCTGGAACTCACTCAGCAGACCAGGCTGGCCGTGAACTCACAGAGATCCTCCTGCCTCTGCCTCTCAAGTGCTGGGATTAAAGGCGTGTGCCCAAGAGCAATGGCTCCTTTTTTACTTTTTTACAGTTTAGTTCAGAGAACTCTCTTGGGTTCATATAAAGACTACATAATTAAATTTCAGAATGCAGCATGGTTGTTGGTAGGGCTTTGAATACTCACTATTAAGTCGAGGGAAAACTGGACAATATCTTTGAGACTTGACCATTGCCAGTAAGGTAAAAGGTTAGATTAGCTGATTAGGAAATAAAAGGACCGTAATGTCCAGAGTTCCCATCTAAACAATTGTAAAACTGCCAACTATCCCACTCAAGCAGAATTTATGTTAAAATTAATTCCAGCATGTTCTGGTAGCACAGCCTCTTAAAATGTAGAAAGGGTACTTGCTGCTGCTTTGTCAATATTAGGCAAATCCCACCCTTCCGGCTCAGCTCAAAATCTCAATGACACACAGTATCATCTTGAATCTCATTACCTAAGGATTTCCACTTTTGCATGTGGGAAACCCTTTTAACCCAAAAAGAACACTGTAGCTTTTAGGGGCACCCTGGGGGGCACTCCTAGCTACTGCCTGGAACCTTTGGCCCTGTCTGCCCCATTGTTGCCCAGGAGATGAGCCGGCGCAGAATCAAAAGACCAGACTCCCTGGAGATGAGGGGACAAGCAAACTCTCTTTGTTCAGGACAAAAGGCACACTTTATACCCCCTATGACCCCCTCATCAACCTCCAACCCACTCCTATTCGTCTCTTGAGCACGATCTTGGTGAAATGTCCGTTGCTGGTTGGCTCTCGTGACGTCATCTGTTCCTAGGTATCAGCTTTCACATCTGTGCGACCTGTTTTAAATCCTGGCAGCCGGTTCTTAGGGAGGCCTTACTTCCTCCTACCGACCTTCATTATTGTATACCAGGAAGAAGAGAGATATAACAACGGGCTATAAATGCTATGTAAAATGAGTATAGCTTTTCTAGGAGTCCATCCAGGCAATGTTGCTCTGAGGACTGACAGATAAAATTAGAACTTAGTTAATTATTACCAGCCTAGCAGTGATGACTGGGGAAATAATTTATTGAAGACTACAGCTTTTATTTGCTTAGGAAACAAAACCATTTTAATTAATCACTTAATTTAATCAGGAAAACCCTGTATCTGTCAGTGATTTTAGGTGCATCAAGATTCACACCAGTTGGCTAAGCAGAAGGAAGTTTATTCAAGGGTATTATATAGTTCAAAGACTCTCCAGGAGACCAGTGGATCTGGCATAGATAATGCAAGGCCAGTAACAATGTAGCCAAAGGCAACATATCTAGGGAAAATATCTAACTACCCCACATGGGATTGTTCTAGCAAAACCCTTCTGCTGAAATGACTCCCTACTCAGCACATACGGTGCAATGACTCAAAGCCTGAAAACTCCTTCATAGCTCTTTTACCAAATCTAGACCCTTTTTTACCTCTCTTTGTGAGTGTGTGTGTGTGTGTGTGTGTGTGTGTGTGTGTGTGTGTGATATCCAATATCTTCAAATTCGGTCCCTATTGTAAGTTATTCATGTATACTTCTATATCTCACTTAAACATACCTGCTTGATACCTGAATCTTTAGGCCGGCAACCTTCTCTTCTTGGAGGAGTGGAGGTATTACTGCTACTTCATGGAGGCAGCGTTGCCCAGGAAGGGTTTGCTCAAGGCAATGGACACCCTTACATAGAGTTAGGTCTCTCCTTCTTGAAACAAGCAGTATTCTCTCATGGAGCTACTTGATCTGTGTTAACTGTGAAGAAAGTTAGAGATCAGAGTTCCTCTATGCAGATGGCTCTGTAGAAAGAATCATAGCAAAGAAATTAAAAGATTTCCTTCTTGTGTCTCAAGGGTCCCCCTTAAGTGGTTGGATCACTGTGGAGTTAGAAGATGACCCGGAGAAGAAAGGATTGTGAGAGGGACCCCTCTATGGGAGACTAGGGTCCTACCTCCAACCTCACCTTTGTGAGTGCCCATGAAGCAGGCATCATCCTCTAGCTAGCACAGTCATGCTGGGGCTGGGACTGGGGCTTGTGTGGGAGCTCCAGCAAGCTATGGTTTTCTGTGGGTTGCAAATGACACTGCTTAATCATTTTGGACTTGCTTTTCATGGCAGTTACTTGTTGATTTTAAAATTAGATGCATTAATGCTATCTTGAAGTTGCTTCAGGGCTTGCCTAGTTAGCAGGGTAGCCAGTCACTGGCTTTTGAGTTTGTCTGGCATTTGGGGCTTGTCAAAAATGTTCCTGGAATGGCCCATGGTGGGAGCACAAAGTTAGATGTCTATCCCCAGGTGATTGAGGAAATGAGTGGAAGCTGGTCTATCAGCTCTGTCCTAGTCCACAATCTGCTGCCAGACTCTTGACTTGATCTACTCATGATAACACCCATTCATGTCTTTTTTTATTTCTTCCCAGCTATTTCTAAAAGTTTTCCGTCTCATTGCCCTGTCTGGGACAGCTGCCTGGCTTTCTCTTAGGTCTGACGATTCATCTTTACAGATCAAAAGAGCGGCCACTGTCTAAGAGCCAGACTCTGCTGTGCACAGCGCGCAGCTTTTGGCAGCTGACTATTGAATGGGAAAAGGGGTCAATAAAGTGATATTCCCAGAATTCTCCATTCTCTCGCCACCACATAGATTCCTTTTGTTTATTCTTTTGAAGATAAAAGAAGCTCCCCAACATTTCTTTCCATTTTTTTTTTTAACCTCTGTCATCCAGCAGGAAGAGGCAAGGTTGCGCTGTGCGCACAGGCATTCCTAGGCTCTGGGACTTCTAACAGTGTGGGGAGAGTAGACGGGGTGGAGTCTCTGTGCAGAATGGCTCAGGACCTGCCTCCACCACTGGTACTGGAGACAGAGATGGTGGCTGAGGGCCACCATCCTTCCATTTGGACAGCAGGAGTGGCAGTGTAGGGTATGTTCTAATATCTCAGTGCTTCTTGGTCAGAGAGAAACCCTCCATCTCAGTCTGGGTTCAGGGTTTGCATTTTGTTGCTATTCTGCTTGTGGAAATGTTTGGCAGCACATATATTTTTATTTTGTACTTATAATATTATACCCAAGGCGAGAAGACCTGATTCTGCTGCTTTCACACCAGAGCGATATGTTTTGTCTTTCAAATGCTGACAGTTAATACCACACAGCCGTGTTGTTAAGATGAAATGAAGATGCATTGTACACATATATGGAATTCTCAAAAAATAAATGAAAAATGTTATTCACAAAGAAATAATGAAAATGGGATAAATATGTTTGATAAGTATGCAATAATTTTGAGACTACTTTCCTCTTTTCTGTCGATGTAGGCATCTTTTACGTTTTTTTGACTGTTTGATTTGAAGCAAGGTCTCACTGTGTAGGTCAGGCTGTGAAGTCACTGTGTAGTTCGAGTTGGCCCTGAATTCACAATCCTCCTGCCTCACCTCCTTTGTGGTGCTGTTGCACGTATGCACCACCATGGCCAACTTTGAGGTGAATAGTTCCCTCAAAACCTCTGGTGTATGAAGACCTGTGGTGATTGCACTAGAAACCGCAGCCATGAGCTATGTATGTAGTTCACTGCTTAGTGTAGTGTGTATACATGCTACCACTGAATAGTCACAAATCTCTGAAGGATGTCCTACAACTTGTGGTTTTACAGGTGAGGAAACTGGAGCTTGAGGGAAGCCAGAATTCCCTGCCCAATAAGTAGAGTTGAGGCTTAAACACGTGTCAGTCCCAGTCTGAGTCTGGGTCTCCTGTGTTACATACAGTCCTTCTCTATGTACATTCAATATATTCTATATGTATACAGGTGTCATGTTTCCTTCCTGTGAAAGGTAACGAATTCTGGACTGTATCTTTACCAGACTTCACAGGATTTGTCCTACCTGGACTGTTACTGCTTTTTGCTCCACACATTGTCCATGTGCTCTGCAACAGTTCTGTCAAACTTCCAAACTTCAGAGGCAGTTGGATGGAACATGACTTGAATGAATGGGTGCTGTTTCTGGCTATACTGTCTTGGTCTGGCTGACTTGAGCATGCCATTCCAGTATCTGCTGAGACTCATTGCTGTAAGCTCACCAGGAAGAAGACTCTCTTGGATAGTTAGATCTTGGACATAGTCAAGAACTTTTGTGTCTACTTACCAGGGCAGACATAAGAACAAGGGACTATAAATGTTTGTGGAGTTTCCTTCACTGTGTGTCTGCCTTCATCTCCTTGGGTAAATTCCACACGTTAGAGGCTCATTAGCTGTGCACACAGAACAGGGCTATATAATAATTAGTATTAAGGAAGACAGCAAAATAGAACAATGTTCACACTAATTACTTACTGGGCTGAGGATCCTGGGGGTTCCTTCCCATAGAGAAACTTTTGTATTTCTTCCTTCTAATTTCTGAATCAAGAATTTCTTTCTTGTGTTCTTTGTAGTTTATTCTCATTTCTTGAGCATCACAAAAGCAGTTTCATTAATTAGATATTTATTATATGACAAGCCTTCTGCTAATTCATTGGCATGGCTTGTCTCTCTCAATCCTCAGAGCAGCTCAATGGAGTTTTGCCACATTTTACAGTCTAGGCATTACAATTTGTACAAGTTCACCATGCCAGTGAATGGCCAAGGTTGAAATGGAAGTTGAGATTTCTATACTGAGGACTCCCAGAAGAGGGCTTTTGTTTTTTAATATAAGAATTATTAAAATAAAAATGGTTTTGTCTTGTGATTATTCAAAACAGTCCGTCACACAGATTCACTTGGAGCCATTTATGATTTAGTCCCATTAGACAATTTCTGGCTTAACCTTCTCTTCGTATGACAATTTTTAGTACTGTGCAAGCACTAAAGTCCCCACAAGAGCTGTGCCGTATCTGCGGCCTCCCAGACGGAACCAGACTGTCCACTCCGCTTTGAGATCTCTGGAGGCTCCAGTGCCTCTCTCTCCAGGATCCGAGACACAGCTGTCTTGGTAACAAGCGCTGTCAGGAGGGACCCGTCCATGCTCCCAGCAGTCCCACTCAGCTCCGCACCGACGCAAAGCTGGTGGAAGCCCACAGGGAAATCAAAGCAGACAGGCTGGTGCTCAGGACACAGAGGCAGTGAAAGGAAGAAAATAAACACAGGCTTTTTCTAGAAGAGTAAGCAATATTCACAGAGAAGCTCATCAGAAATCCAATGGCTGAGAGTTCCCAGGGTCCTGCCGCTTAGGCACACAGCGTAAGTCCAAGGTGTTTCCCACAGATTAAAGTGTTCATAGTGTTCACAGTCATGAGACTTTCAAAACCTATTTTTGTTCTAGAAAAAAATAGGAAATCCTTATCTTCAGGCTTTTATCAAGACACACAAGAATACTAAATTCAGCTGCTATGAAGACTGCTGTCAGGAGAATGTAAAAGATTAGGGAGAACTCAAGCCTGGCCTTTGCTGTGCTACAGATGGGTACTGGAGTCTCATCTGCTTGGAACCAGGAGTACAGACACGGAGATGGGTGAACAGGACTAATGCTGTGTGTGTGTGTGTGTGTGTGTGTGTGTGTGTGTGTGTGTGTGTGTATGTGTCTGTGTGTGTGTGTATGTGTGTGTGTGTATGGGTATGTGTATGTGTCTGTGTGTGTGTGTGTATGTGTGTGTGCCTCTGTGTGTGTGTGTCTGTGTGTGTGTGTATATGCATGTGTGTGTATGTGTGTGTGCCTGTGTGTGTGTGTCTGTGTGTGTGCCTCTGTGTGTGTGTGTCTGTGTGTGTGTGTATATGCATGTGTGTGTATGTGTGTGTGCCTGTGTGTGTGTGTCTGTGTGTGTGTGTCTGTGTGTGTCTGTGTGTGTGTGTATATGCATGTGTGTGTGTGTGTTTTGACCACTATTAAACGTGCCATGCAACATTACTTTTCTAGTGATGATACTTAAAGTTAAATAAGAAATAACAGAATTTGTTATGGCTTTTCCATAGGTGCGTGGCATTGCGCTTTGCTCCCCTTGTCTCTCATTATTCTCCCTTGTTCGCTCTCCCATTGCTTCCTGGTCACCTCCAGCTCTCAAGTAATCTCCTTTCTGCTTTTATGTCATATACCATACACCTACACATACAGATCTAGAGTCTACCTGTGACAGAAAGCATGCAGGAGCTATCATTCTCCTTCCTCAGTTTCTCTTTGTTTTAATGGGTATGTATATGCATATGCATAGTGTGTGTGTGTGTGTGTGTGTGTGTGTGTGTGTGTGTGTGGTACATGAAGGTTGAAGCTAGGCGTCTTTTTCTATATCTTTCCTGTTGAGACAAGATCTCTCATGAACCAGGATCACCAATTTGGCTAGTCTGGCTGGTCATCGACCCTCTATGTTTTTCCTGTCTTTCCCTCATTACCTATGCCGCAGCAGCAGATGCTCACTGCAGACCCCGTCCTGCAAACTCATCCTTTCATGTGGGTTCTTGGGATCCCAGTTCAAGTCCTTGTACTCTTGCAACAAGCACTTTGCCTGCTGATCCATCCTTCCAGACCCAGCCTCTGTCGTTCACAATTCCAATAAGATATATTGAAAGCATATTCTTTTATTCTGTAGGACAAATGGAAAAAAAGCAAGAAACATGTTTTGTCCTCCTACAACAAACTGGGATAGTCTTAAGGATATACACACACACACACGAGCTGGTCTGACGCTAATTTAGCGATGTAGTAGTTTGCTAGCGCTGCTCTAGCAGAGCTACTCAGACCAGACACACACGAGCTTCCTTGTGATTCTGTATGTCAGAAGTGAGAGAGCAAGGTCTCTGCAGGTGCTGTCTTATGCTGCCTCTCCCTTTGGCTTCTAGATGGCTGCTTTCCTCTGGTGTCCCCACTGTGTTTGAATTGCCATTGGATTAGAGCTTCATTTTATCTGAATTAATTATCTCCAGATACATCAACCATGTGAGGTGCAGGGATTAGGATTTTAGTCTGATTTGGGGGAACACATTTAGCTCATAGCACCTCATTTTATCTATGTCTATAATTTTTGAGCCACCAAGAAAAGTCCATATGGAAGCAAACAAAGATCAATTCATAAGGTTATACTTTAGGGTTAAAAATTGCTCGCATCCTGAAATTCTAACTTCTCTCATTTTGTGAATCATAATTTGATTTCTTCCTGGTGCTGGTAATATATTATTAAAGTATCAGGTATGGCGGGGACTGTTGGGTTGGGATGGACGGATGAGGTCAGCAGGGAAGCCACGGCTGACTGCAAGGCCATGACAACAGCCCACACACTGAAGAAGGGAAGAGACTTTTGCAGAAACGGACAAAGCCAAATATTGATTTCTCATCTGTGTGTGAATAGATATGGTTAAGATATAGGGATTCTGCAATTATATTAGTGAATTGGTAATTAAACCCATCCATTTTCTACCTGGTATATACAACTATCAAACCAGCCAGTGACCCCGACACACAGACGCTTGGTTTTTCTCTCGTGTCAACTCTACATAGAAAGTGGATTCTAAAATGACTGAGAAAGCAATGAAGACTTCATATGCTCCCTGCTCCCCCCCCCCCACACACACAAAAATGTGGGAAGTTGGGAGGGAAAAGAGACTGGGACGGTTGTAGAATGGAATCTTTGGATTGCTCACAGTTAACTTGGCTTACATTATTTTACTTGTCACTGTTGTCAGTTCACATTATTTGCTTGTTTAGAATAGTTTACTAATGGTGAGTAAGTTCCTTTAGAAAACACCTAACCTCTTTGGGGACTTTTATTAACTTGACTCTGTTTGGTTGAAATAAGTAATCTTCCTGTATTGTAGCATTCTCTATAATACTTAATATATTATACATTATTAATCATATTAACATAGCATGTATTAACTATATTACTTTATAATAATTTAGTATCTGATATATTTTAATATTTAACTATATATATATATATATAATAAAAGTGAAACTGTGTGGGAATTTAATAAAAGAATCAAATAAAAAATTTAATAAAATATTTTATTTAATAAAATAAAAATTTAATAAATTTAATAAAATTAAAAGTCACCATTTTGAGAGCCTACGCACCTAGAACTTAGGTTGATTTAGAGAAAGGAGTCATAGATTCATGATTCCACAAATCTCACTATCAGTTTTGAGGTGCAGTGTGAGGAACTGTATATTTCTTATGAATGTGGTGGCTCATTCTTAAGTTGGTAAATGGCTTTAAATAGGTCCACCAAGCATAGAAAGGATCTTGGTGACAGTCAGATTTCAGAATGCATTACACTATAATTTCTCTGTGGCTGTGATAGACTCCTGTCACTTTGTTGGTTTCCTGTAATTGTCCATGAGCAAACTCACAGTAGCCTCCTGAGCTCTGAATGTGCCGCTTGTAATTTTGAGTCTTTTATTTTACCTCTTGGAAGGAGAGAATAACTCATTTCTATCCTTGTCATTTATTTCTCCCATTGCTTTCCTGAACCAAAGATACTTAGCTCAAGCTAACGGGAAGCAGAGGCTGACATTTGACGTCCTTTTCCCATGGTCTTTTCTCTGTTAGGGTTCTGTACACACCACAGCTACATGAGATAAAGAACTTCATAGTATGGCTCATATTAATCCCTCTTCCTTCTTGTGGTCTCTCTTAGTCACTGTTCTGTGGCTGTGCAGAGACACGGCAGCCATGGCAACTCTTATAAAGGAAAGCATTTAATGGAGGCTTGCTTACATTTTTTTCTTCAGTGGTTTTATTTCACTATCAGCATGAAGGGAAGCATGGCAGCAAGCAGGCACACACAGTGGTTGGGGAGCTGAGAGTTTGACATTCAGATCCACAGGCAGCAGGAAGAGAGAGACACTGGGCCTTGCTTGAGCATTTGAAACCCCAAACCCCACTCCTAGTGACAACTTCCTCCAACAAGGCCACACCTACTCCAACAAAGCACACTCCCTAATTCCAGTCAAGTAGCTCCATTACCTAATGACCAACCATTCAAATTTACGAGCCTATGGGGGCCATTCCTATTCAAACTACCTAATAACCTTTCTTCTTTCCTATCATTTTTTGCTAAGCACCTGAGATAAACATTCCCAAGATACTCAATGCCTCCACTTAGTGGGAAAGCATTGATCCTTAAGGTCGTTAAATGTCTGTCACTCTCTCGGGGCTGCCTTCTGATCCCATTTCTCTCAGACTTCCCTAATATAGAAAATAAATTAAAAGTTTATTCTGCCAACTGCACAGCAGTTGTTCCTAAAGGACTTGGAAGAGAAGAGGAAGAGATGATTCATGTCCTTTGATTCTTCAGCTTTGCAGAGCAAATTTACCGAGATGGGAATTCCATAGAAACTGTTGATAAGAATTAGAACTTACAAGAAATAAAATTGGCAACACAGACCTGGAGCTTCAAAATGCCCTATGCTTCGACCAAGCAAATTGTCTTCTAATAATCTACACCCAGACATAAATTCAAACACACATCGGTTTGTGAGCAAAAATAACAAAATATGGTGACAGCAATTGAACTACAAAAGAAGAAATAATAAAAAAACAAAAGCAACCAATGGGATACTCTGTTTTGTATCAGGGAAAACTCCTTGATCATCTTTCGACATTTATACAAGTGTCACCTCACATAGATTCAACAGAACTTTAAATACTTCTTTATTTCCTTTTTATTTGTTTAAGTGTTTTGTCTACATGTATGTCTGTGAACCATGTGTATGCCTGGTACCTGCAGTGGTCAGAAGAAGGCATCAGATCTGCTGGAACTGAAGTTATAGATGGTTGTGAGCTCCTATGTAGGTGCTTGGAACTGAACTCAAGTCCACTGCAAGAGCAGCAAAGAGTTTTAAGCACTGTTCTATCTTTTAGTACTCAACAATTTTCAGTGCATTTCTAATACAAACAATAGTAAGGAATATAAGTAGAACTTAACAATAACCATGTTGCTTCCATGTTGTAAAATGATGGACAACTCCTGTTAATACCTAAATGTTTCTGTGTTGTCTACAGGCAATTATTTGAAAACAGAAAAGTCATTATTATTTCTAAGAATGATGAAGTAACTCAGAGGGGAGAAATTCTCTTTCTTTTTCCCATACTGCCTAGTGTGCACAAATGTTTTTTCATCCTAGTAATTCATTTTCCTTGTGGACTCTCTGTCTTTTATATCACATGAATCTGCAATGTATTTGCAGTAAGTTAGTAAAAAAAATGGTCTCGGAGTCATTAGAACATTGGCCATCAACTGTAACATAAATGCCATCTTTAAAATACTGTACAATTGTGAAAGGCACACATTGAGCAATCTCTTAACCATAGTTTTTGTAATGCCAGCTCTTTGAAGACACAGCTTTGCTCTTTCCACCATTAAATATGAGTATCTCAAGCCGCATCTGACACATAGTGGAGATGGCATGCATATTTATTTGCTCTCCGAATAAGTGAATGATTGGGAGGCAGCTGTGGTGAAGTGGGCTCTCAAAGGTCATCATCTCACACAGTCCTCCCAGTAGCCCTCAGTGAGGATGCAGATTTTATTCTTGCCAATTGGCAGGAAACAAATGCAAACTGGGGGATTTTTCCCAACATAGAGCTAATGCATGTCAGACAGTTATACGAACCGGTGCTGCATGTTGGCACTTGCTTTTTAGGATCCTCTCGACATTTCTGCATGAAGAAAATCGGCCAAGGCTGTGTTGTTATATGGCTCATCTTAATTGCTCCCCATTCTTCTCATTTCCCTTCTCTTTCCTGTTGGTAGTTGCTGTACTTTGTAAGAATTCACTTGGTCCTTAGAGACCATAATGATGGGGCTTATACTCACGGTTTATAGCAATAGGATGTGTTTGAAATCTTATTATTTTATCAGAAAGTTTATGATTTTATAAACACTTTCCAACATGTTATAAATACAATGACATTTCTAATAATGTAAACTCTTTTTTATTTATTTGTTTTGTTTTGTATTGTTTGAGACAGGGATTCTCTGTTGTAACTCTGGCTGTCCTGGAACTCACTCTGTAGACCAGGCTGGCCTTGAACTCACAGAGATCTGCCTGCCTCTTTCTCCAGAGTGCTGGGATTAAGTTGTGTGCCACACCACCCGACTAATAGTGTAAATTCTTAAAGAGCTACTATCTCCTTGTATCTGTGAGCACTATCCTCTATGAACTTAACCATTGGTCAAAGAAAGGATGAAGGTTTGCAAACCCAGGGAACTAAAACATCAGGGTGTGCTGTATGCTGCGATGCATGCATGTTTCTGTATTGTCTACATGATCCCATACTACATTTAAAACATAAGGAGCATATGCCACAGAAAAGGCAGAGCTGCTCATTTCCTCCACCAGGTAGCCCTTCCTCTCACATTTCTCACGGTTTCTCATTTTCTTTCAAGCATGTCTGCCTCACAGTCTCAGTCCAGGTGGGAAAAGTGATGTGGACCCTGGGGTATGAGTTAACGTTTGGAGCGTCATGCTACTTGGTTCTGTTCAGTGTGAACCAAGGTGCCTTACTGTTTACACATCAGTGTTGGGATCCTTCTGGCGCTTAATACTTTGCTGAGTAGCCTCTACATGACCATTATAAAGTACTTGGCTTTACAAAGTGAAGTTGTGCCTTAGGCCAACTGGTGACCCTCATGCTCATACCAAACCTTTGTCTTATGGTCATCTTGAGAGACTACTGACATGAAACTGGCTTTACCCACAGATTTAATCCATCCCTTGCTCCTAATGGAAAGAAAACAATTATAACCTTCCAAATATGGCCCACTATGTTCTTGTATCAGGAAAAAGAGCGGCAGTAAGAATATTGAATAGAAAAAAGAAGGCATCACTTGGAGCAAATTCTCATGGGTTTATTAGTGGACCTAGTATAAAGCGGCTGATACCTTCCATTTGTTTTACTCAAGTCTTTATGACTCTTTAAACAAAGTTCCATCACATTACATCCTATGGTCCATAGTCCCCCTATAAAAAGCTGCCTGAATATACTAGCAATGGGCGAGATCCAGGCTGGAAGCACTTTGGAATTGTTTGCTCAGAAGGAAAAAAGCGAATGCTAATGAATTTTCCCAGTGGAAGGAGCTGTGAGAAGCAATGGAACCAAACAAGGCTACTGAAGCCTTCCATCAAGATGAGGTCTGGTTTACTCCTAAGAGAGGCCAGCCTGCTGTATGTATTTTGTAAGCAGAACCTCCAAATAATATCTGACATTCCAAATGGAGGCAGCCAACAAGATAACTGGCATGTTTAGTTATACACACATAGGTAGGCTTTGTTCTTCTTGGGTATTCTTAGAGATCCTCCCCTAGCTCTAGTATGTGTACATCTTGGCTAGTTATAAGAAAAAATGGCTTCTCTTTCGAATAGATTAGTAACGTGATGCTATTGTCTTCTTTTCTCTTCCTTTTGAATCGCAGCAGAATCAAAGAAGAAGAAAAAGGAAGGCAAGAAACAGGAGAAGATGCTGGATTAAGAGATGCCACCTTCTGTGGACCAGAAAAGGACATCAGCAAACAGGATCAGTTAACCATTGCATTTATACCTACTGTAGGCTTTTTATCCAACAGTTATCTGTAGCTTAAGTACATGGTAGGCAAAAAAGAGAAAGGAATTTTTTTTTTTGTAGTAGCATTTTTTAAAATGTATACCATAGTACCACTAGGGGCTTATCATAAAGGTCTGTAATACTATTTAGGAAGTTGGGCTGTAGTACACAATAGATTGTAGGCAATTGTGGTAAGTTGTTTTTGTTTTTTGGGTTTTTTTTTGGTTTTTTGGTTGTTTTTTTGAAGTTACGTGATGTTTCACATTTAAATCTTTTTTTTCGTTTGTTTTTAATTTTTCCCCTTGGGCAACAATGTAAGTTTTACAACCATGTAAACTACTTCTCTTGTTAGACAGGTTTTCACCTAGACTTTTTTCCCCCCCACACTGAGAAAAATATATACTAAGCAAGGCAGCAATAAAATATAATCATTCTATCGGAGAGAAATACATTGGTTTCTGCCAATGGATGTTTTCTTTAAAAATTAGCAAATTGAGAGAAGGTAAGAGGCAGTCAAAGATGTAGTGCCATGTTGGTTTTTGTATTTTAAGCATTAAAACATGAGATCCTTTCACTTTGGCAGAAACATTTGTTTTCTTGATGAAATTATTTTTCCATCTGAGGAAAAAAATCTAGGAAAATAAATCAAAGTGATACTGAATAACAGGTGCTTTGTGTGTGATGATGTCATACTGTAATTCTGCTTTTGTCAGACATGCTGTAAAAGTTTACCAGGCAACCTAGTGAAGCTCCTCTGGGCACAAATGTTACTCAAGTGCTTTTTCTTCTGCTTCTTCTTTTTCTTTTTTGTATTTTGGTAAATCATATGGGCTGAGCACCCCAAACACCAAATTTGACATGTTCCAAAGCCCCAACTGTTTTGAGCATAGACATGATCTCACACATGGAAAATTCCACCCTTGGCCCCAGGAAAGGCTCAGAAACAAAATACAGGTACATTTTTGCATAAATTTACCTAGGATTGTGTGTGTAAAGTATATAGGAAACAAATAGACTCCATGCTTAGAGTCAGATGCTACCCCTGAGACACCTCATCGTGGGTAGCCAAACCATAAAATTAATAAAAAACCAAACGCGGTACACCTCATTCCAAGCATTTTTAGATAAAGGAGTCTTGACTTGGATCAGTATTGAGTAATCTGTTACGGAATTCAACCAATATGATCAAGGTTTCAAATTAGTTGAGCATTTAATGTGAGAGAAAAAGGTTAATCTATTCAATGAGTTTGGGCTAATATGGTATAAATCAAGACCACAGGAGAAAAAATACAAATGGATAATTTATATAGTTTCCAGAAACCAAGAATTTCCACTGTGTTATATACCACAAATGCGGAAGAGTTTTCAGGATTGCCCCCTCTACTGACCTTAAAATGTAGCCTTGAGTAAATAAGTCCATGATTTGCTTTCTGAAAAACAAAAGTCTCTGGACAGTTACTGAGTGTTCAAAGTCTTGACATAGTCACCGTTGACTCTACAATGACAAGATTCAATAAACAAATACCTGTCTACCAAGATGAATGCAGTTCCATTCAACACTGTGGGGAAGCTACAAAGCAGCTAGTTATACGTGGTCACCATGATGCAGCCAAAGGTATCTGCTGCTAAACCATGCTGGCCATCTTGTCCAAGACTCCACCTGAGCTAGGAACACTGTAAAGTCCCTGTCAGTTGCAGGTCAAAGCCATCTGCCAGTGGTGAACTTAAAAAGAGTAAACGTGTAGGCGTCTTAGATATCTGCACTTAATAAAAATCAGAGTACCTTGTAAACTGCAACTGACAGAAACATGAGTAGAAAATGTAGTTCTTTTATGTGTTGGCCTTAACAGGCAAAGGTACTTGTGGGGATGGATGGAGAAGAGAACAGAAAGGCAGTGTCTCAAGTAGGGTTTTGACAGCATATTACAAAAGGGTGGGATGATGAAAGAGTCTGCAGCAAATTTTGTTAGACTCTGGACTAATGCTGTCGCTCATCATCATGTAAGCAAAAGCAACAGGCCATGAATCAAGAATGAATTAAGGTGAACTAGAACAGAATTGCCCAAGGGAAAAGCAGCCCTGTAAATAACAGTGGTGGCGCTCCTTTAGTCACAGGACAAGGCAGGACTCCAGGCAGGCAGGGTTCTTGGTCATGTCAACCATCACTCTCAGGGTACTATATAACAGCTCCCCAGATCACCGCCAAAAAATGGGGTTGCAAAGCTAATCACTCTTACACAGGGCGTGACATTCAACTTTTCTTAAGTCTTAGAACTTTGAACATCTGTTAAGTTGCACAGAAGCACTGAACTGGTATAAGAAATCGTTTTCCAGATCAGAAAAGGAAAAGAGCAGACTGTCACTCACTGCATACAGTACCAAGAAAGCGCCCTCTCCTCAAGTATCTCCATTTTTATCAATGAAATCTCAACTTTCATTGTGACATAAAGATGGGAAGAGAAATGTAAGGGAGCCATCTTCATTTCCTGGAACGCCTAAAGAAGTGATTTCATCCTATAATTGGGAAGGCACAAAGAAGCCATGCCAGAGACCTGGTGAAAATACAACTTCCCATGGAACAGAAAGGTTCCCTGCTCAGTATGCAGTGCAGATCCTTCAACCTTCCAGGTGATCCTTTAGGTTGATGCTATTACCCCCAGGCATGAAGGGAGTCATTGTAAAAACATTGAGATTCTGTACAGTCCCAGAATGACTTTAGATCTGCTGGACAGGAACAGAACAGAATCTATCGCTGAGTATTTCCCAAGGAAAGACTAGTAAAATAGGTGGGTGGACAGCCATGGGTTTCAGCTATATATTTGGAATTAAGTTCTTGGCACCTATCAGATTCTTTCTGTCTCTCTCTGTGTTTCTCTGTGTATCTCTCTTTCCTTCTCTGTGCTTTTTCTCACTGCCCTCCTCCTTACCTCCCTCTCTTTTCACACATCGGAGAAACAAAGAGCCTTTGATTACAACATGACCCCTTGTGAAATGTCCTCTTCACACATTGCTCTTTTGAGTATGTGGAAACAGGGAGAATACTTTTGCTCTCAGACTCAAACACTTTGACTCTTCTGTTGGGGCTTATTTTGAATTTCCCACAATAATCTTTCTGGCACTTCCAAGCATCACTGGATCTGTTCATTCGCAAGTGACAAGTGTGAAATCTGCTTATATCAAATGAGGATCCATCTGAGGAAACTATCTGCCTCCATTGAAGACACAGGTAAATAGGGAAGATGGAAATCTCCACGTGTTGCCCATGCTGACGTTAGGTCACAAATGAGCTTCCAGTATAATAAGCTACCTTTCTAGTGTCAGGAATATAAAATCTCTAATTTATTTTTTACTTTAGAGGGATTGTTGTAACAAATCCCAAACCTTAAGGGCTCAGTAAAATTAACTGAAAAGCAGACACAAACTTAAACATTTAACATTTGAACAATTGTTCATATATTGTTGGTTTCACTCATAAGAACTGGATTACCAGGAGGTAAGTGAACATTCTTATTATTCAGGGGCTCAGAATTTCTGAGCTTACTTTTAAAAACTACCAACATCACAGACTGAATATTATGTCTAAGCACATAGTTCTGGACATCATTCTAGAGGGAAGAAAGAACCTCATTGCACTCAAGTGCAGGGGACAGACCAGTGTGTTCTGTCAACCTATTTATCATGCTCACCAGGGTCAAATAAGTTGTGCCTTGTGATAATGAATTAGTATTCTACAGAAACACTCTTTGGAAAGATGCTGACAGATTATGTATGAGGAGGACATGTCTGTGAAGCGTTAAGAGGTCATATAGTAAATAGTAAAGATCTATAAAAGAGCCATCTAATTTGTCCCATGGAGGAAAACTCTGGATCTCTTAACTTTTGGCCTATGCAATAGGTAAAGACTATTGACTGCTATCAGACTGCCTTCATTTTTCACAAATTTCTTTACATTTGCACCTTGATTTCCCGTGATGTATCATGTGCCAGGAGTATGTGTTCTTTTCAAATTGTGAACTCATATCAGCTTATTTTTATAAATGTTGGAGACAACTATACTATGTTGTGAATTACACTGCGACACAGTCAGAGTTGACATTTCCTATGCCCTGTGAAGTGAAGTGCTATTTTTAACAAGTAAAAAAGAAGCCTTCATTGTATGGTCTTTTTTTAGAGTTAACAGGCTAACTCAGTGAACAGTTTGCCTGCCTTTGAACTCAGAAATGGATGTCCTTTTTCTGTGAGATGAAGAGGCTTGCGTCAATCAAAGTCTCAGTTGCATTTCCAGCATTCTGGATTTCAAGTATTCTAGATGAAAGAGAGGAAAGCCAACATCTGAATTTCTTACCTGTTTATATTAGAAGTTTACTAATCTTATAGCTAGGATTGAAAGAGAGATATCTATTTTGAGGTATTAGAAGGAAAGAGATTTATGTCATTGCTCTAATCTATCCTTTGATCTCTGAAAAATCTGAGTCCTTTTCCTCTACATTAAGATATCTAACCACTAAGGCTTGTGGAATATTTGACCTGAATTTTCAATTTACTAAAGAAACTTAACCCAAGATGGGAATTTGAATTCACATTTTCAGATAAGTATAGCCCAATCAATAAATTTAACCATATCCAAAATGAGATTATTTTCCTTTAAGAAGTGTACTTCCAATGTCTTGTTGAATGAATAAGAATCTTCGTTAACTATTAAGATTAATTCTGGAAAATATCCTTGGGTCTATTTCCCCTTCTAAGCATGGATCATACATTTCATCTCATAGGGTATTCTAACTTAAATTTATTAACAAATTCATGCATTCTTTTTTTCTGCATCTTTATTAAATGTTCAACACTGTTACAGATGTTGGGAGTTTTGCAAAGGACAAAATGGCAAACGTGTTGGTTTTCAGGAAATTGATGCTTCTATGGGGAAAAGACACACTGAATGATGCTAAGAACTGCTGCGTAGCATAACACTTGATGGCTTAAAGTGTGGTCATCGTGTCATGTCGTACTTCTCTCCATTGTTTCATGAGACTTTTGTCCAATTTGATGCTAGCTTGAGGAACTGAATGTACACCATTGCTCCCTCATGTGACGTCTTACAGAAGTAAGAGAAGACGATCTCTTTAATTGGATGTGTAGTGCTCTGTGTTTTCCATACATTATCTCCTCACACAAGTATACTTATTAGGATAATAAGTCTTTTTAAAAGGCCTTACAGAGTATTCCAAAGTGCAGAACTGAAAGCCACCATGCCTTCATAGGGCTCAACCCAGGATCTGGCCCCTCACCTTTTGGCAAAAAATCTACAGGTTAAATAAAAGAAAGACTTAAAACAGAAGCCCTTATTTTAAGGACAGAACTATACAAGGGAAGTTTATCCAGAGCCATAGACATACTGAGGGCACAGTTTGGGGACAAAGTGGATACACACACACACACACACACACACACACACACACACACACACGAAAACAAGTTCAATAGAGAAAAACAAGACAGTCAAGAGCAACCCATAGTGTTGGATCTGGGTAGTCAATTACGGAGGCCAAAGAAAGCCTCCTAGAGAAGAGACTTGCTAGTTGGGTGAACAGCTTTGAGAAGTGAGCCAATCTCAGCATGACCTTGGGAAAGAATGGAACAAATACAGAGAGTGAGGACAGTCAGTGCAAAAGCTCGTGGATGTAAATTTCTGGAAAATTCCAAGAATATCAAGGAATTGGTAGAAAAGTAATGTAGACCAAAAAAGGCCTAAGAGATTAGCAAAATTAATGATAATGACCTGTGAACCGATGAGGAACAAGAACTGAAAGAATCATTTGGTTTCTCTTGTAAGAGACATCACTTCCCCAAGCGAGAGAAGCAGAAGATGAACATGGGCAAGAGACTTTTGGTTGGAACTTGTTCAAGGGTTTCAAATGCTCAGTTATAAAACTGTAAGTATCTCATGCCCTGTTATTTTCCTTAAGATTCATATGTGATAGGCAGAAAACACCCTCAGTTGACCTAGTCTAGTTTAATAAGCTGAATGATATACTTCTCAGTTTGATTTGTTAATCAATGTTGTATGGCATCTAGTCAGAAGATATCCTTAGGGTACAGTCACAGGAAGGCTCTGGAGATAAATTAGCATGAAACACATCATTCTCCCATATTCTTATGAATTTCATTCTCAGTGTCCCAGTCAGCCCAGTCAATAATTTTACTTCCCAATTCTTCAATATATATTACTAGTCTAATAATAATGCTGGTCTCACTTTTTTATGACCTTAGCACAATAATAAACCCCCCATACTCTGGTGTCCTCTGGAGGTCTGCAAGCATCAGTTTCTGGAAAAGTTAGTATTCATTAGTCACAGGCAATAAAAAACTATTAAAGCAAAGTGTGTGTGTGTGTGTGTGTGTGTGTGTGTTTAGAATTTTCTCATAAGTATATTCGGCAGCTTAGGGGATTGGCTTATAAAAGCCTAGAGAAGGATAGAAGATGGAGAGCATCTTAGGAGTTCTTCATGTGACTAATTCCAACCTATTTAAGTCTCAGTGTGAGATGTTCCTTCTGGGAAAGGGACTCCGGATGGCCCAGTAAGAGTCAGATAGCTCTTTTGTTGTCAAAGCTTGTGCTCTTCTGATTGGCAGCCTATAGGTATCACATGGGAGTGAAATGGAAGAATTCTTCCAAGAAGATCTCACTTCTCAGAAACATAAAGGAAAGGTTAAAGTGTATTAAGATGATATGCATTGTAATTAATTAATTGAAATATTAAGATTAAAAAAAACAAATTCTAAAAATTATGCATTTGCCTGAGTTCCCACTATACACAAATTGAATGCGAAGAAAGGAGCTTGGCGGGCAATGAAGAGTCATTTTCAATTTCAGTAGACTCCAAAGTAAATGACAACATTAACAGACAGAACTGTAAGTGGTTAATACCATCAGCTTGACCAGTGAAATAGCTGAAGTGGTGAATTAATTTGGCAAATCACTGAACATTTCCAACTGAGAAATAATGAAGGTCATTTGGACCTGCCTCATATTTGCTTCTGGCTGCCCATTATTTTCTATATTGATATTTTTCCCTCTTCTGTTGTTGCTGCGATACTGTTTTCTCCAGAATCTCAAAAGATCCGACTTCACAATAACCTAGTGCTTCATCTATCAGGGGCCTGGTGTCATCTAGGGTGACTACTTCCCAAATAGGAAGCTGACATTCCATCCTAGCCAGTTAGCATCGTCATGGTTCCCTGCCTGCACATCCCCACGTTCCCTTTCACCTAAGTCCCCTCGTAGACTTTGGAAACCACTCCCCACTCAGGTATTTAATGTGATCTGGTAACATAATAATAAAGTTGGAATCAAATTTATTTTGTTTCTCTCATGCACACATCAAACCCAGGATGAGGAAACAGATCTGGGCTTTCACGAGATAAAGTCTTAATTTACTTCAAAATTTCCCCGTATCCTCAACTCATTAGTAGTAGTCACCCCGGAACTGCAGTCTGTTTTCCTTTTTCTGACCGCCTCCATCAGCTCACCGTCACCACCCTAAGTCCAGCCTTGCTATGGATTCCTTACTAGCACGGCACAGATTCCGGTGGTGCAATCCCATTCTCCAGGCCACACTCCGCGTTCCCCTCGGCTCTAGAACTGTGGTTTCCTTGTTCTCCGTGTTACATTTCTTTCCTCGCCAGGCCTTCCTCCCCCATGTTGGGCCACGTGCGTCCTGCTCTTCTTGGTTCTTCCTATTGTGCTTGTCTTATTCCCTGCAGCTCCTTCTTCAAGTACCTTCCTTTCTTAGCCATCAGTTGTGCATGTATAATCGTTTCTGCATGCAGCCTCCCCAGACCAGGCCCCTTTATTTTCAAGTGGATACTGAAAAAGGAAAGTTCATTTTCACAGAAACAAAATGACAGGAGAGTGAAGAAACAGGAGGGAAAACGATGTAAAGAAAAAATCTCATTCACTCATACAGTACTAGCAAATGCCTTAGGTACCAAGTTCGTGGGCATCCTGGAGAAAGCTAACAGATGGCCGACTCAGAGGCTGTAGGATATACAAAAAAATGGAGGATGGTAAAAACAAAATCTAATGCAGAGAAGTATTCTTAACATTTTTGTTGTTGTTCCATAAGCCTCCTTGACTATCTGGAGAAACCTGAATCCTTAACAGAATACTGTCTACTAAACTGAAAATACATCTGATAATAAATGACTCCAGTTATATTTAAATGCTACTGTAGTATATTGAGAAAACAAAATTCATGTTTGGAAACACCTTGCCTCACTATTAACAACTTAAATATTTTATGGTGAGGGGTAGGAGCTGCTGCACTACTGAGCAGAGCAGTGCATGGCAATGGTATCTGTGTGTATCTGCAGCATCTGAAATGTGGCCAGACACCGAACTTTCAATTGATGGCAAGTCCACAAACATTGTGTATGCTACTGTGGTCTATCACTTTTCCTTACAGTGGGAGAAAACACTGCATTTCAGTTCCATCAGCACCTGCTAAGCCACAGACCCCTCTATCAATGATGGGACTAACAGCCTTGGAATTTTCATTATAATAAATAGCAATTATTAGTGTTTCGTTAAGTTAATGTAATAATTGTAGCCTAAGAGAAGGAAATAAACTACGTTAAGAGCTACAAACATAAACTAGAGTTACAGTGAGGTGTCTCTTTTCATTTCTTTTGTATGAGTTTTACAATATAAAAGCATGTTAGGAGAAAGTTCCTTGAGATGACTCGTAATAACATTTTTATGCTTTCTTCCATATATTCTTTTTCATGAATGCATAGATAGAGCAATGTTGAAGCATACACTCAGATTGAACCTAAATGGAACATTCTAGAGACTGTAACCAAGCCATTATTATGTAAATCATTTCAGACTCTACATATGCATTTACTTTTTATGGTTCCCTTTTATGCAAAGGCTCAGAGAATGTTAGATTTATTGATGACCTTCAGACCACTCCCTCAAATTAAGGAAACGTCTCACAGCAAACAATCAAGCAAATAAGCAAACAAACAAGCAAACAACAACAACAAAACAACAACAAAACATTTCATTTTAATAGACAAATAACCACAGGATCCACTGGACCCAACACATGTAGCACTGCCTGAGGCAGATTAGTCCAGTTGAAGATGGCAAGGCTTTTCTAAAGGGCAAAGCTAAAATATTAGAGCTTGGTGAATACTTCTGTGTAGTGTCAACACTGTATTCTCATATATGTGGGGATAGAATTTCTGATACAAATACAAGATTCCCAGGTAGATTTTCAATTCAAGTAGTGAGCGAACATTTTAATATAAGCATGTTCCAAGCAATATATGGAACATTCCTACACAAACAAATTATTTGTAGAGAAACTGAAATGTAAACTGTGTGCAACTTGCACTCTGTGTGGCAGATTAGGGAGGGTTAAACGGATGGAAGCAATGATGGTCTTTATATGCTCCTAAGCTCCTATGGTGATCAAAAAAAAAATCACTAAGATTTTCTGCTAGACAGGACATAAATTTAACACCTGATGAGAAAGGTTATGTTTTTGTTGAGACATATAATTTAATGCCTTGACAAGAATCTGAGAACCAGGCTCCTTGTTAGAGGAGCGGTGAGAAGATCAGAGAAAGCAAAGATTAATAGAGCGAGGGAAAAAGGCTGGAGAGTTCAAGTCAGAGTGTAAAGGAAAATATCATCAATAGCAAGGGCATAGTAGTCATTCTGGAGTCCAGAAAATCCTCAGAGGAATTTGTTATACTGTGAGTCCAGGGGTATGGTATTGACTAAGGCCACCAAGCTTTCAGGAAGGCATTACTTGAAGGAATACCAGCCTCATCATGGAATTCAGTGGCTGTTGATGTTTAAAAGTCAGCAACCAGGAACTTCAATAACCTTAACAACTATTAGGCTCAAGGGATGACCAACTAGACTGGACAGTCAGAGAATTTAGGAAATTAAGCCCATAGATTGGTTATCCTAGCTAGAGACAAAAACAGAGCAGTAGACAAGGCAGCCAGTAACTATGATACTGAATATTTACAACTAGGAAAAGGTAGAAATAGAAGAAAAGCCTGGAGTTTGTCCCCTAAAATAGTTGCAGTTCATTGCTCAGGTTTTAATTCTGAACTATTTTTCTATATTTATAGTCAAGTTACAGAAAAGATATTGAGGTTGCTAAAAGGAAAGTCTTTGCTACAATATGACAATGAAATATGACAGTGACCCCTTTAGCTCATCCCCAAGTGGATCTCTGGACATTTGATGGTTACTATGCTCTAGAGAAAGGAGAATATGTAATTTTTGGACACAATACTGAACCAAATGTCGGACTGATCATTAACCCTGGAGAATCTAAAACACCGTCATGGGCTTCTGCTTGAGTAGAGGTCTGCAGAAGCAAGTAAGTAAAGTGCCCTAGATGTTATCTGGGGCACAGATGGCCAAATCCATCTGCAGACCCTGCCATCCCAAATAGTCTCAGTTCCAGAATGTTTAATTGGAATGGATATGCTTAGTTATTTGAATATCTGCCAGGCTGGGTCTTTGATGGAAAATAAAAGCTATCACTAGGAACCCCCGAATCTGCCATTCTAGTAAAATCAATATATTTAATTAATAAAAGAACCTTGGTGTTGAGCTGATGATAGAGATCATCAACACCATTGTAAACCTCATATACACTGCAAGAGGCTCCAGATGAAGAAGCTGTGCCAGTCCTGGCACGATGGTAAGACAGGTTAATGATCTCTTTGCTCCACTGTAGATAGCTCTTGATTAGGCAAATGTATTTTTTATTTAATTAGAAAAAAGAATTACAGTTTGTATTAATGTTTTGCCTTATTATACACATTATATACAAAAATATATACATACATACACATCATATAAATGCATCACATTCTATTTATTTATATATAGCATGTACTATGTATTTACATACAGTACACATTACATATATAATACAGAATTACATATAACACATATTACATATGATGCATATACTTATATATATAATTAATACATTGTATTAAAATATAAAAATTTATAAATGTATTAATAAATAAATTTAAAGAAGAGATTGCTTTCTAGAAATGATCATAAAATTAGTACCCAAGGGGACACATGCAACAGCCATTTAAAAAAAAAAAAGACTTTTAGATTAAAACACTTAGTGGAATAAGACTCTTTTCTCAGTTTTCAAACACGGATGAGCCACTAGAGACTACTAGTTGGGAGATGAGAAAAGATGGTGTGATGGTTAGTCTTCATTGTCCTCTCGATTAGAATTAAAGACACATACATCAAGGTATATCCCTTCAGGTTTCTAGAAAAGTTTAACTGAAGAGGGAAGACCCACAGTGAATATGGGCGGTACCACCCAATCAGCACAGGTACCAGACTGGGGGAAAAAAAAGGTCTGAGAACTAAGAGCCAGCATTCATTCCTATCTGCTCCCGAACCGCAGGTTTATTGTGATTAGCTGCTTTTGTCTTCTGCTGTAGTAAGACTCTGACTTCATTAAACTGTAAACTTCCTAAAGTTGCATTTGTCAGGCCTTTGTTTGCAGCAACAAGAAAGATAACTAATCCAGATGACTAACATCAGAGCTAAAAGATGAGACAGGAAGGCTGGCCCAGGGAAAGCGGGATTGCAGAGAAGGGTAAGTACCTTCAGGATCAACATTACTGACTTCAAGGCAACTGATGTCACATTTAGGTCTCCAAAAAGGAAGAAAAGAAGTACTATGTCATTGAGAACATCAACTGAGCACAAAATACAGTTACTTTCATCTCTACAAAGTAATCCACAGAGTCTGTTATTTTTCTTTTTCGAGACAGGGTTTCTCTGTTGTAACTCTGGCTGTCCTGGAACTCACTCTGTAGACCAGGCTGGCCTTGAACTCAGTGATCCCTTACATCTGCCTCCCAAGTGCTGGGATTACAGGCATGTGCCACCGCTGCCTGGCTGACTCAGTGGTCTTATATTTCAGCTCTATAGCATGCCTGATTTAGTCCATAGCTGTCATAATTGTCTGAAATTATTAAGCTGGTAATTCATTATTTGTGCCAACTGGGGATCTGTGAGCCAGAGAACACTAGTCAGTGTCATGCTGCCGGGTGAGATAATTTCTAGTGTGCAGCCTGACCTTCCCAAGTGATACTCCTTACACTTTGCAACTGTTTCAAAATTCCAGCTGTTGATATTGGGCCATTAAAGTTCTCAGAGTAGGAAGTGTTCTGAACGGAATATTTAAAGTATCATCCACTCCATAGTAACGCTGCTTCCACTTCATAGTAACTCATTTTCATAGTAATATGTAGATCTTTACTCTGATACCCATTGGGATGAATAGAATTAAACCCGAGTTAGGAAGTACAGCAAAATTAAATCACCAGGAAACTTCATTCCCAGCCAGTGGACTGTAAAGAAAACTTTTAATAACCTCTTGAAGAAAGCCCTCTTCTCACATTTTATGAGATTTGTGAGAAAAAAAAAAAGAAAACAAAATGAAACGTAAGGAGGGAACAGTGTACATCAAGAAAAGCCTTCGAGACTGGGGTGGCAGGTCTACAGGCTTGCTCGGAACGGCAGAGTCCACAGAGAACACGTGTGTGAGCACCGTATTGAATACCTGACTGTGCTCTTGCTGACTACAAGGTTACACTTGAGAAGACAAATTTAAGAGGAGAACACGTAGTCGAATTTATTTTTTTTTCTTTCATCTTACTGCACAGTAGAAACATTTTATATGATCCGCTGATACATAATAGCTGCAATTAATATTACTAAGGAACAAAAAATATCTGGGCAACGTAGAACATACACAAGAGACATGATGCTTCTATCAATATTTTGAGTAGTTGGATAGAGTCACTTTATTCTGGATTAAAATAAGTTCACTAGTTGGATAAATTCACTGGATTTTCTGGACACACTCCTGACATTTTTCAGATGCAAGAAATAAAACTGAACTGCACTGCTTAAAATGCATTTACTTACTTTCTGCTCAAATAGTGTACTGTCACATTGTCAAGTGATTGTGGCCTCCTCTTTGGCTATCAAAGATCAAAGAGTGACCTATGTTTCCGGCTGCGTTCAGGGGCTGCTGTAATAAATTACCATAGTTTTGGTGGCTTAAATAACACATACTCATTTCTGACAGTTTTGAAAGTTGAGCAGTCTAAATTCAAGGTTCCACAGAGTTCTGCTATGCGTTTAACCTTTCTTCTACAACTGCTTTTTAATTCCAGTTGCTGACCATTTTGAACTCTGTGACCTGTTATTAGGAGATGTACCTCCTTACCCGACACAGCTGGGCATTGTGCCACTGCACCCCACTTCAGCTAACTTATCGCTCCATTTAGTAACTGAGTCGTTTAAGCCATTCATGTGTTCAGCAAACACAGATCTTCCTACCTATGCAAATTAAGTAGGACTTCATCAGACTGTCCACTTATTCAAGTTCCGGGAAGCAAATACTCGATATCCCAAGTTTCTGCCAGTGAGTCTGTTCCCACTGCACCATTGATTTTGCTTTTACTCTCCTGGTGGTGAGAGAGAGTCATGTACCATTATTCTTGCTGAAATTAAGCTACCCACTTTGGTGGGAGCAGTTCCAGACATCCTATCTATAGAGAAAATGGACATACAAGGCCAAAGCTCTTCTCTTGACTACATTTCTTGCATCCTTAAACTTCTATGCATTGACCCTGTCTAAACATGTGTCATACCCACGAAGCCAAATTCTTAGAGTCAAGGCTTAAAGATCAATTTAATCCAATATTTATTATTTATTTATTTATTTATTTATTTATTTATTTTGGTTTAGATACTATTTGCACTCTTCTAAGCTTTGGGGTGAAGCAGTAAACGAAGCAGATAAAATATCCTTGAGGAACTTAAGTGTGGAGGGCACATAAAATTCCTAGTGTAAGATAAGCCACATGCGGTTTCTAAACCAGGATTCTTACAAGCGGTGATAACTTACGATTATTCAGAAGTCCAATCATTTTTACAGAGTTTGATGTTAAAGAATCTTTGGCAGCATTTCCAACAGTTGTTCACGTACCTAGTTGCAGTGGGGCCAGGTCACAAGACAGAACAGGGAGCCTGGTGAGCAGGCAAGCAAGGTGAGCAGAAGCTTTACAGGAGAGGCTGGAGAGATGGCTCAGTGATTAGAGAGTGTTTCCTGCTTCTCCAGAGGAGCTCAGTTCCCAGCACTCACATCTGGTGGCTCCTAACTTGTATCTCCAGCTCTAGGGGATCCAACGCCCTCTGCTGGCCCCTGCAAGCACCCACACATACATTTCAAAAGAATTCTGGTTTTAAAAGACGCTAAATGTGAAGCCCAAAAATGGCCTTTTATGTGGAAATTAATTTCTTAGCAATAGTCTAGGTTGACTTTTTGAATAAAGAACATTTTGCATGTGGGAGAGTCTACTCATCAGCAGTGGCGAAGATTCTCCGCTGCTGTTCTCCTAGCACACAACGTAGGATCAGCACGTATGAAGGGCGGTGCCGCCACATGTGAGCATTTGAACGAGGTGGCAATGGGATCAACTCTGTTAAACTCTAATTCTTCCACGAACAGCAGCACCACCAGTCTTCTCTAGCTAACCACCAAATGTGCCCCAACCATCCCACCGAAGTCTGTTGGATACTTCAAGTTAATGCACTCTAAATGGCCTGTTTTCACCCCTAAAAGAGTATGTTTAATTCAAACGATTCATCACTACTAAAAGTAAAAGCAATGCATTTAAGTAATGGAGGGAGGAACCTTCTGGTTCTCCAGTCGGGAATACCCCACACGTATGTGATTTTGTAATTGCTTACACAGCAAATGCCTCCAGAAGAGTCAAATAATGCACAGAAAGTCTTCAGCGTTTAGATCCATGTATATCTGCGCCTTATACCTTACATTCAGTTGGCTGGTTTTCATGTGCCGATCACAACGTCGAGTGCTGCTCTCCCGTCCACCGGGACAGTTCTAGACTGTGACTTAGCAGGGAGGCTCTTGGTCCACTCTTGCTAAACCCGTCTCTGATGACCACATCTCTCTCACATTGGCATGCTATCCATTTGCCGAACACAATGGAATTAGACAAGAAAAAATAAATAAGTACAAAATAACAATCTGTAATATTTTTAAAATCAATAAACCCGTAGAAGAGGATCGAACGTCATTTAGGCACCTATTATTCTGATGGTCAAGCACAACGGTTCAGCGCTTCTCTAGGCCCTTTAAGATCTATCTGCGCCACAATCCATCCAAGTCTCAACAGCTTACCAAGCGTTCAGGGCCTGAGGGAGGCTTGATAAACAGCCTGCTAAGTTGACTTTTTGAGGAAATGCTGCGTTGAAATACCGGACTCTCAGTGCTTAATAAGCATCATCTAGCTTTCTTCAACAAGAACTCAGTGTGATAGAGCTCTTAAGTGAACTAGGAAAACAAGTTACATGCAATTTCAAAATCTCTGGTAAATACTACTGAGAAATAACAAGTGAAATTCAATCTAATAACGCATTTCAGCTTAATATACTAGAAGCGTTTTGTGCACATCGAAGCCGAAATAGCTTTTTACGTTGTCTTTTTGGTATTGGATTTTTGAAATTTCACATGTGTTTTACGCTGGACATAGATATCAACCTGGAATTGTCCTTGAATGCACAGAATCCACATGTTGGTTTCTGTATTGGAATGCAAGTTTCTCAAGCTCGTAAGGAGGTAAATGATTAAGAGTAAAAGCATAGTAAACAAAATAAAATATTACTTATTACTTAAGTCCTCACTGTGAATTTTATATCTACTATCTTCAAAATTTCAACAGGGCTAAATAAACCAATAGAAAAGTAAAACTCAGAAGGAAAACACGTGCGTGTGTGTAAATAAAAACAATTTGAGAGTCTTTGGATATTCTGCTGCTCCCTGCTCACAGTGTCTGTATCACAGCCACAAGTGGTTGATGGAGCCCAAGCCCAAAAGCTGAGCTGTTTCAAGGGACTTTGACAGCTGGGAGCTGCTTTGAGATCTAAACTTGAAATTGAGGCCAATAAATTCCAAGCACAGGCCTTGAAGACCGGTTTGTGGAGACAAGGCCACCATCCTGTGGCATCTGAAGGAACTGCAGCGAGAGCATTCCCATGTGCAGCTACGGTGCAGAGGACAGTCATTCATCAGTGCATCCTCCCTGGGAGAATCTGGTCAACCTACCTGGGAAGTGTGCAGCAAACCTGGGAGGATCCAGGGAAGGGTCAGAGAAGGCTAATTCCTGGTAAAAGACGAACAGAAGTTGCTAAACTGTGTGATTAAAATCAATGAAATAATAAAATGTAAAATGAGAACTTGTACAAAACTTGGTTTGCTAAAACTAAGGCTACAGTTTCAAATATGCTATTCAAATCCACAGTTTTTAGCAGGAAATATTTTAAACATTTACATGTAAGAAGAGGCGTAGAGTTTGAATAAGCTAAATGGTAAAAGTTACTGTTTTTGAATAGTCAAGCCAGTCAGGCCAGTTTCCAGGAAGGCTAGAAGTGACAAATGGGCTTCCAAATGCCACATTGTTTTGGCAATATTAAGAAACTTAGCCAATTTCTGTGGAAATTCACACTGTGTCTACTTTCCAGTTCCAAACTCCGCAATGTTGTTTACAATGTAGTGACAGAGTTCCATAGTATTAGGTATGCACGATGTAGCTATATGGGATCGGGAAGCTGGTGAAACGGCCAGGACACACACGCCAAGAAAAAAAACACAGCCCCATGAGGAGCTTCCTCATGCATTTTCATTGTATCTTCCCTGAAAGAGCCACAGATTCCTCTCGTAGAAAACGGATAGCCCGGTATTCTGACCTAGGTTGCCTGGAACACCTAAGAGTGCATTATTAACCAGTTATATTTTTCTTTATACTATATATTTTGAATCTGTGGTAAAGCTTATATGGTTACGATTTTCAAAGGGGAGATATGGATTTATTGATTAATAATACACGAACGTATACTGCCTTTTAAAGATAGAGAGGACGTGTTGGGTGTAATGGCTTCTACATGTCATTTAGACGAAGGCTTTTATTTCATGGTTAACGATACAAGGAAAAATGATCTGAGTTGCTCTGCAGATTTTCAAGCAACCTCTCAGGATATCTAGCTCTTTCTGTATGCTGGGGCCTTTCTAGCAGTGTTGCTGAACTATATTTTTCTTCTTTCATCAATGGCATGACTAAATGGTTAGAAACGTGGTTACCAAGTTTGCACACGATACAGAATTTGGAGAGTAACTTACATGACAGATTTCGGAATAAAGTTTTAAAACGATTGCGATGAATCTAATTCAAAATAATGACACTTAGCAAAGATAACCTGACTTGCAATTTAGCTAAAATAATGACATTTACAACTGGATTAGGAATGCCTTCCTTTGAAACAATTTGTGTTAAAAGTGCTCTGAAACTTTTGTTGACTGTGAAGCAAATGCTTGCACACAGAAGTATACCAACTTAAGCACTTAAACCGACATTTTGGGCCCCCAGTGGAATGTGGTGGCAGACCCCCTTGCACTACAAGTTAAACAGACAGTATCTGTTTGAACAGGCACCGTTTTAAGGGAGATACTGGCAAGTTAGGTCTTTTGCAGAGAGAGGGTCCTAGACAGCTAGTGCTGCAAAAGTCATTTGCACATGGCTCTTTGCAAGGAATTTTTATTTTCAGTATAGAACTGTGGTTATACCCACAAATAATACAAAAGCAACAACCGCTGAGTTCAATCCCTAAGCAGCTATTAACCCTTTCTAGTCGGACTTTGGCTGAGATAATCAATTTGTTTCTCAGTTTCTGTATCCGCAAATTGCTTATGGCAATTTGTGTCCAAGAGGACACAGCCAAGAGTTCATTACATCTTATACTTTTAAAGATTTGTCTTTTACTTTTAATTAGGTGCACATATATGTGTCTCTGGGTAATTATGTGCACATGAATACAGGTGCCTGCAGGGTGTTAAGAGGCCTCAGATCTAATGGAGCTGGAGCAGCAGGCAGTTGTGAGCCACCAGACACGGGGATTGGGAACTGTGTTTGGGTCCTCTACAAGAGCAGCACACCCCCGTAAGTACTGTGCAGTCTCTCTGGCCCCAAAAAGACGTGAGATTTTTTTTTTAAATAAGGGATTGTTTGACAGACATTTTCCACGTTGGGGTGGTAAAGGCAGTGAAATAAAGGGAATTGCATTTATTACAGTACTTTAAGGTACTCATTTGAACAACTATATCTCCTAATTTATCTAAATTGCTTTTGAAGATAGCAAACTCTTCATCGTTAACTCTCTCGGAAGTGTCCGATCCGTCAGTTCTTAGAGAGGCCTGCTGTCTGTTGGAGGCTGGACATTATGTTACCTCTGATCACTAATTCTCACCGTGTAATATACCGCTTGTTCTTTAAACACTTGCTGTTGCATGACACTGAGCCATGGCTCAGATAGGCGCCCGTCACTGGGACTCTGAATCTAATGGAAATAGACACATGTTGTCAGTTACATCACCATCTCTTGTGGGGGTTTTCGGAAACAGGGGCGAGGGTGATGGAATCACGAACCCTGGAAAACAGGTTCTGGAGACCAATATCAGGGTGCAGATCTGAGATTATTGTGCAGCAACAAGGAATTATATACAACACAGGAACCAATGGGGATGCGACATGAAGCCCAGCAAGCCAATCACTTGACCCGTTACCTGGCTGCGTTATGGGGAAGGGGCAGTCAGTTCACCAGCAGGGATTTCCGAGAAGGGGGAAGAAATCACCACCCTAGTCCTGAGTTCTTTTTTTTTGGGGGGGTGGGGGAGTTTTACCAGTGTTCTGGGATCCACCATCTTAGACCACAAGGTGAGTCTCAGGTCAGGACCTTGCAGGAAGTCTGAGGGGCCGGTGATGCCTTTCTTGCCTTCCCCCTTGCATCTCGGCTCACTTGAACTTCTCCCACAATCTCTAAGGGAAAGGGATGGGAATACCAAAATAGAGCAGAGAAGAAGCCCCTCAAAGAGCCAGGGGCTGCAAGCCTGATAATATTTCTTCAATTCATCATTCATTTTCCTACCTGTTTGAAAGGGCAGGGTTTAGAAATTAAAGCAGCGGAGTAACAGAGGTGTTTATAGACCTGCAGTAACTTCTGTTGGGTCTGAAATCACTCAAGAAGACACTGACGACACTGATAGTCAGAAAAGGCCAAACAGAAGCAGTTTACTACTGAGGAACCAGACCGACATGCTGGAGTCACTGCCAAGGGAAGATGCTAGGGGACCTCTAATCTAATTGGTCAGGACCTGACTGAGTTACAAGGATCCTTGCTGGATTGGCACTTGACATCTGGCAGGGAAGTGAGGGACAGGATGGATAATCAGAACCTAGTTCTGGTATAGCACGATTCTGACTGGCTGGCAGCTGGCTTCAGGACTTTCTGAGAACTACTGGGGATTTCCGAAGACCTTGAGACCATTAGAGGACCAGACGGAGCCTGGGACAAAGTGGAGTTACCCTGGTCCTCTCATTTCCATTTCCCAATTAAAAAAAAAAGTATATATTTTATTTATTTTTATTTTATGTGCATTGATGTTTTGCCTGCCGGCACTCATGTCTGTGGGAGGATGTTGGATCCCCTGGGACAGGAGTTAAGGACAGTTGTGAACTGCCACGTGGGTGCTGGGAATTGAACCTGTGTTCTCTGAAAGAGCAGCCGGTGTTCTTAACTGCTGACTGAGCCACCTCTCCAACGCCCATCTCCCAGATTTTATTGTGGTTTTCTATACATTTTTTTATTCCACTAACACATTCTGAATTTCTCTTCCACTTTTTCCAGTTAACATTGGTAGGAAAGAGGAGGGAGCCCCAGCCTCCTTCTGCTCCAAAACCTATGTTCTCCTCCCTACAGTCATTTTTCCTAGTAGATCAAGGGTTGCCCTGAAGGGTGAAGAGTCACTACAAACCTATGGCTGGAATTGAAAATCATTTTATAAAACAATTCTATGATATTTAAAATAACATCTGTTTCAAGAGTGAGATCTAAGCTTTCATGTTGACTGGACCTGAGTGTTTCTCCTTCTCTCTCTCTCTCGCTCTCTCTCTCTCTTTCCATCTCTCTCTCTCCTGACTGTCTTCTCCATATTTTTACTTTGCGTTGCAATCTTCCAACAGAAAAAAAAATTTGTTATTGAAACCGTTTATTTTAATGGGAATTTCAGCAAGGAAAGGGTGTCTTGGTTGCTTATTTCTCTCTGCAAGGAATATTTTTGGAGTCGAAGTACATTTTCATTTCAGTGTGAAAGACACACACACACACACACACACACACACATACCAGACAGCCTAGTGGGATTACTATGGAATTAGTGTGTTCCTGTTTAAAAAACGGCTCTTACCTAAATCACATCGTGTCCCAAATCAAAACAATTTTGTTTTCCATTTCTTGCTTTGGCTGCTGAGTCCATTCCACATTCTGTGCATGAATTGCGTAGGTAATGAAGATGTGTAATCAATCACTGGGCTAGAAGGAGATGAGGAGACACTGCAGGCAGAGCTGGCTGATCCCCAAGGCAAGGCTGCAAGGAAGCTGGGGGCTGGTAAGAGATTCACCCTCTCCCTGGCATAAGACAGGAGGACACGTTTTTCTCCACATCCAGGTCATATCAACGGTTCGAATTTAGATCCTGGGGGTATTATTGTAAGTGTTAGGTGATCAAGAAACTGAGAGCAGATAGTCCTTGGACCTAGGATAAAACTAAATACTATTTATTCTTCCACTAAAGAATGTAGCAATCAAATGACTCCTAATGATGTTCTGCTGTACTCGCAGATCAGTGCCTTCTTCAGACATCACAGAGAAGCCTCCTCAGGCAGCAGATGGGAACAAATGCAGAGAGCCACATTCACACAATATGCAGAGTGAGAGACTTGGAACACTCGCTCCTAAATGAGATGTCTCATCAAATCCCTCCCCTCAGAGATAAGGGAACCTTGTGAAAGAGGGGGCAGAAAGGTGTAAGAGCCACGGAGACAAGACCTTCTAAACACAACAGGTACGAGGCACTTACAGACACTGAAGCCGCATGCGTAGGGCCTGCATGAATCTGTACCAGATGGGGTCTTAGAGTTGAAAGGAGAAGTAGACACATGCCCCCATCCCTAACCCAGAAGCAACCTAAACTTGATAACCGTTTGCAAATGTAAATTTAGTTTCCTCCAAAGGAGTCTCCCTGGGGAAACAAACTACTCTTAAGGGCAGGCTGCGCGGCCAGCGGTAGATGCCGACAGAAAGTGAACTCAACAGCATCTTTGGCGGCTCTTGTCTCGTCCATAATGTCCTGTCAGGGCTTTAAACATTTTCTTATTTCAGTATACACATTAATTAATTTACCTCAATATATTTATATATATTAATTAATTTATCTGTCATCTCTATCTACACACACACACACGCTCGTGCACGCACACACACATGTGCACACACACATATACCCACATATATGAATATAACAGCAATTAATAAAAATCATCATGAATTTGACAAAGAGTAGAGAGGGGTATACGGAAGATTTTTGGAGGGTGGAGAAATGACGTAATTATATTATAATATCAAAAATAAAAACTAAAATAAGCTAGACATTATGGTAGACTGCTACTTCCAGACCTTGAGGAGGCAGAGGCAAGAGGCTTATGTATTTGAGGCCAACCTGGACTATATAGTAATATCATGTCTCAAAAAGCAAACCCTTTGCACGTTTGGTAGTTTGACAAAGACTGATCTAGATATTTCTTACCAACGAAAACTTTTAATAAACAAAGTAAGATTATCATGAGCGACTTAAAATAAGACTTAAAAAGTCTTTAAAATAATCAAAAACACTCTAGAAATAAAGTAACTGCTTAGTAACTCCTATTACTTTTCTTTTTATTGAAAATATTACATCTTGATTATGCCCTCCCCTCTACTCCAAGTTCCTCCCCACCTTCCCTCCCTCCTATCGAGATCTACTCATCTTTCACTACAAAACAGCAAGGCTTCTAAGGGATAGATAAAACAAAAACTAACACCTTGGAATAAGACAAACACACAGAGGAAAAGAACACAAGAAAATGAACAAAAAAGAGATAGGGATGCAGAGACCCACTCATTACCAACTCTGGAATTTTTAAAAAACACCAAAACTGCGGGAATACATAATATATATGCAAAGACTTTGAAATATATATCCCTATATAAC
>JAMJFZ010002051.1:0-67762 GCA_026225945.1 Cricetomys ansorgei | reverse complement strand
TGACATCATAATTACCTTCCTGTGATTATCTCATGGGCGGATTATGAGTGATGATAGGTTTTGGGGTGCTAATTGAGCGAATCCAGCACCTTTGCCTCCTCCCAGTCATTCACCTGCGGCAGCTGACGTTCTCCTTGAACACTGGCAGGCAGAGCTGCACCCTGGAGAAGGTGACATGAATTTCGCAAGGGCAGCCTGCCGTGGTCCTGGCTTGGACGCTTGGAAGTCATCCAGTCTGACATACCAGTCCACAACCCAGATGTGAGACTTGGACCCAGGCTTGCTCTCCACCAGTTGGGGATTGGACCCTACCCGTGGCCAGCTCTGCTGTAGAGGCTTGTCAAACAGAACAGAAAATGGTCTCACTGAGGGCTGCTCAGCTGGAGTCGGGGGCGGGACAATGCGGCCATGATCAAATCAATGTAAAAGATCACTTCAACAGGGAGGCTTGGCAGACAGCGCATGAGAGTCAGGAATGATCGACTACCCTGGCTGCTCAAGCAGGGGTTCAGGAGGTCACTCTGAGAGGGGCCATTGGAGGTGAGAACATAATAAGCCACCATGGACAGTTCTGGACAGTTGGGGCCACGCAAAGGGCAAAGCAGGAGCCAGACTCCTAGCATCGCAGAGGGGGAGGGAGGGAGATAGGAAGACTGACAACGGGGCCTGGAGGGGGAAATGAGTGGCGTTCGGAGAGGCTGACCCACTGGAGGGGCACTCTGCCATAGGCTTCCTGTTAGTTATGTTGTCTCTCTTAAATATCCACTTGTCCGACAAGAAAATTGGCCCAGGCGTGGTGGCGTGCACCTGTCATGCTAGCAATCAGGAGGCAGAAATAGAAAGACTGCCACAGACTGGAGACCAACCTGCTCTGGGAGTTCTAGGCTAGCCAGGTCTGCACAGAGGGTCCCTGACTGTAAAGAATTCCCCAATGCCTGGGCCCCATGCCAGACTAGTCTTGAGAATGAGTCTATGGTGTTACCATTTGTTTTAAGTCGCTAGAGGAGTAGAGTCTGTTTTCTTTAGGGGCGTGGACCCCGGTAGTTTGACCATGCTCCAGCAGGTAGCTCCTCAGCAGTGCATATATGTGTAGAATCAAATCAACTCTGTGGGTTATCTTAAAATAGGGGTATGAAGTTGGAGGGGGAGGGGAGGATCTGATAAGAGTTAGAGGAGGGGAAGGGGTAAATATAATTGAAATACATCGCACGCGTGTATGAAATCCTCAAAGAATAAATTTAAAATAGCAGCGGGGCAACAGTGGCACACGCCCTTTAATCCCAGCACTCGGGAGGCAGAGGCAGGTGGATCTCTGTGGGTTCGAGGCCAGCCTGGTCTACAGAGTGGGTTCCAGGACAGCCAGAGCTACAACAGGGAAACCCTGTCTCAGAAAAAAAAAAATGTATAAAAGTATACAGCGAAGGTTGAGACTCAGTGTTGGCGAGCACAGAAACCATGCCTCCGCTCTCCAGTTTCCGGATGACGAGTGGCCACAGGGTGGTAGTTGAGTCCTGGCAGGCAGGCCTCCTAGAGGTGTCGGGGAACCCTTGGCTTCCACGGCTGCTCTTTGCCTATGCTGAGTTCGGAGATCGGCGGCGGTGCGTTCCACGGGACCAGGGAGGGGAGGGAGGTGGCTGATTGGCACTGATTTCTGAGAACTGAGAGGTGCAGGGGCAGGAGAGTGGTGTCTTTGCTGGGAAGGGGAAGCGGGCCCCCAAACCAGACTGGGGCGGTTAGTCAGGCCTGTTAGAGGTGTTACCTTTTAAAAAAAGAAATAAAAGGAAAGAAGGAAGGGAGGAAGGGAAAGAGAAAAAGATGGCCTGAAAAGTGGCTCAGCAGTTAAGAGGGCACTGGCTGCTCTTCCAGAGGTCCTGAGTTCAATCCCCAGCACCCACCTGGTGGCCCACAGCCATCTATAATGGGATCCGACGCCCTTTTCCAGTGTGCGGGTGTACCTGCAGACAGAGCACTCACAAATGAAGTAAATAAATCTTTTTTTTTATAAAGAAAACTTTAATTAATTGATGTGTGTGCATGTCTCTCTGTGTGTGTGTGTGTGTGTGTGAGAGAGAGAGAGAGAGAGAGAGAGAGAGAGAGAGAGCAGTCATGCATACGTGTGGAGGTCAGAGGACAGCTGGAGGGAGTCAGTGCGCCCCTTTTATCATGTTTATCCCAGAGATTGAACGCAGCTCTTCAGGCTCCCCAGCCAGCCAGGGAGCACCTTTCTCCAGTGAGTCATCTGGTCTGCCCGCCACTTCTTTCACTTTCCGTTTGTAGGACACCTTAGCCCTTGGCTTCGCACGGTGTTTTGTTTTGTGGCAGGGTCTTGCAATTTAGTCCTGGCTGATTTTCAACTCACTCTTTTTTAAAAAAAAAAAATTATATATTTTAGGTACATGGGTGTTCACCTGCATATACACCTAATTATGTGTGCATGTGTGTGTATATATATATATATATATATATATGAGTGTTCATGAGTGTTCACCTGCATACACACCTATGTGCTAGAGACAGCGTCAGATCTCATCAGTGGTGGTTGTGAGCCACTGTGTGGTTGAGAATTGAACTCAGGACTGTCTGGAAGAGCAGTCCGTGCTCTTAACCGCTGAGCCATCTCTCCAGCCCTGAACTCAGTCTTCCCATCTTAGTGTCCTGGGTGCTGGTGTCATTGTACCTGGCTCTTCAGTACTCAGAACCTTAACCAGAATCTTTTTCTGGGAAATAATGGAACTGACCGTGATGAAGAGTTCATGAAATCACAGCCACCAAATCACCGCCTGAGCTGGTCACAGGCTGTGTGGGATGAGGAGGGATAACCTGGGTGACAGACGAGTGTCCACAGTGGAAGGGACAAATGGAAGGGCTGTGGGTTTCTTACGACCCCTGTTCAAATTGGAGCCGCATTCCAATGGGCTTCCCACTCCGCACAGGAGTTATGTGATAGTCATGAAGACCGAGGTGTGATGTCCGCAGTCTTAGAACACTAGAGGCTGAGGCAGGAGGATCGTGAACTCAAGGCCAACCCTGGGCTCCAAAGTAGCCCTGACTGAGAGAGGAAGGGAGGACAGAGGCAACAACAGCCATTGTTCTGGCCCCATCATGGAGGTAGGCACCCTTTCAGGCCACGCTATCAGACGGCTGCTTTGCAAGGATGAAGGGACAGTGCCACTCTAGAGTCGTGACTGGCAGGAGGACAAGCATCTTGGTAGCTGAGAATCGGGTGCTGCTGGGGCTAGCATGAGCAGAGTGTTGAGGGCTGCCTCCCCTGCCTGGCTCAGCATGAAGCCAGTGTGCACGTAGAAACTCCCCTGACCACGGGCGTCTGCGTGGGTGAGCTGGGTCACGGGGCGTCTATGAGACACACAAGCGTCCCTTTCTAATACTACTGTTGAGTTCAAGGAGCTTCCCTGCTAAGCCAGGCTCTCCTGGAGCACCCCTCAGCAATGGTGAAGCAAGACAAGGGCCCAGTGATGGAGTCCTCTTGTGAGCCATTTTGGCTGTGGAGCTCAACAGGGTATTGGCTGTGACATCATCAGGTCTAGGGCGCAGCTAGCTGCCCCTGCCCGATCTCTCCCAATGGTCTCTTTCACAGAAATCACCCGTGATGGAGCTGTTGAATCTCTGAACCTACCGTCATGTCTGGTTCCTTTGGGACCTGCGAGGAGGAAGAGATAACATGAAATTGAGTGCAGGACCCTGTATTCGAGGTACCGTCCACTTGGGGCAGTGAACGCAGTCTGGGGTGGTTGTCCTCACAGCCTGAGCTGGGGAGGTCTCTGTTCCGAACACCGCCCTTTCTTCTGAATTAAACCCATGAGCCTGCTCCACCCCAGCCGTGACTAGTCCCAACCTGAGGACTTCCAAACTAATGTCGGGTAGCCCTGGGGCTTCACGGGGAGAGTCACTCATGGGCAGAGCCGCCAGGCTGCGGTGCCAGGGTCCACAGCCTGGCGTGGCAACAGATGTCCCTGGAACCTCATGCCAGGAAGAACACCGTCCCTCTGGAAGAGTCCCTGAAGACACACGGGTCTTGCCGTGGCTCCCACTCTGCCCGAGGACCCCTGTCTGTCCCCAAGCCACGGACCCTGGGGTACTGCCTGGTTGGAAGAGCAAGCCGGGTAGAGGCGCTTGGCTTGTGAGTGCTTGTGGTCTTCGCTGAAACAGGGATGCGTTTGGGGGAACGCATGTATGGGGAAGCCTGGACTGGGTCCAGATTCTGCCACGGGCTTCCTGTGTGACTCTGGGGAAGCACCCATGGGGCCGGCTAAGTCCCCTGCCGCCAGGCTGACGATCTGAGTTCTGACCCACAGGGTAGAAGGAAAGAGCAGCCTCCCTCGTGGTCGGAATCCCAACATTTGGGCAATTGAGGCAGGAAGATTGTTAATTTGAGGTCAACCTGGGCCTCATAGCAAGACCTTGTCTCCAAAATAAAACAGACATAGTTTGGGCCAGTGAGATGGCTCAGCCATGAAAAGACACTTGCGGCACAAATCTGGAGACGTGAGTTCGATCCCTGTTACCCACGCAAGTGTGGCAGGAGGGAACTGTCTCTGCAGAGTTGTCCTCTGACTGCCACATAAGTGCTATGAAGAACGCACCCTCACACCTTCACACAGGAAGAACAGGGAGGATTTTTTTTTTCTGAAATAAGGTTTCTCTGTTGTAACTCTGGCTGTCCTGGACCTCACTCTGTAGACTAGGCTGGCCTTGAACTCACAGAGATCCACCTGCCTCTGCCTCCCGAGTGCTGGGATTAAAGGTATGTGCCACCAGCTGGCTAAAATTCTTTTTAAAGCAGAAAAAAGTCATCATTAGTTCAGCTCAGCCTCAACATATCTAGCTGTAAAATGGGTGTGAAGCCTTCTCGGCATCACTTCAGAGCTGTGGTGAGAGGTGTGAACTTGGATCAAGCAGCTGCTGGGCAGGGGTGGGGTTGGTCTCTTGGGTGGATGGTTCCAGTAGCCACGGGTTTCCATGTCACCTTCTAGGTCTAGTGTAAGAGCAAATGTTATGTTTTAACTTTTAGCTACTGTGCCTAAGAGATCTCTAAAAGAAAAAGAGAGATAACTTCCTGGAGTGCTAGGTGGAGCTGTCAGGTGAGACAATCTTGAATCTCCCTAGGCCAAGGACATAACCTCTTGAATTGTTGGGTAGGGAGTGGCTAGATCCCGAGTTGACCTTACTGCACTGGATGTGCTCCAGATGCACAGATATGCTTGGTAGCTTGTAGGCAGGAGATAACCCAGACAGGAAGTGCATCAGGACTCTTGCTTGCCACTGATTGGACCTGGTGGGAAGTATTTAGCCTTATGGGTTCCGCCTTTTTAAGCACCTGCGCCATGTGATTTGGGAACATTCTGTGGGAGCTCTGGAAGTGGCGGGTTCACTCCACGGGCACCTCAGGATGGCCCTGGTCAGAGTCCATCTTCCTGACCAGTATTTAATTAATTTAACTAAAGCTTGGTTGCTTCAAATTTGGCTCAATTGTGGCAGTCCGAATTTGGGATTTACACCGGGGGCGGGGTCGTTGGTGATTGTGCCAAGCTTTGTGGTAAAGAATTGCAGGCTAGACAGGGTGAAATCACAGGAAAGCACAGAGTCTGTGGCAGGCTACGCTTCTGCTCAACAGGCCTTCCCCACCTCTCAGGAGTAGCTTTGATTGATACCACTTAATCCCTCCCATTCGGTTCGGGGGTGGGACTGGACCTGTTATCTGCCAGTGAGACGAACTCATTCCCTTAGCCACACTTGATTGGTCGTATGACGGTGCTCTAAGCCGGTGAATCGGAGTCCTGCCTGCGACCTTGGAACTGAGCTTCTGTCTTGTAGTTGGCCGGCGGAGAGTGACTTTGGAAATGAACGTGACTGCGTGGCTACCGCAGGAAGTCAGACTTCCTGAGAATGCAGCCAGTAACACCAGGCGGCCCAGTCCGAAGGAGTCCTCCTGCTGGTGTGCCCCTGGATCTGTCTGTTCCTGAAGCGGGAACCCATTTGGACTCCACAGTTGGGCAAGTCAATAAATTTTTCTCACTCAACAAATGGTGATTTGAGCACTTGTTAACTGCTGGGTGATTTCTCGGACTCGGTGAAAACAACGTGAGGGGAAACAGACATGGTTAAACACTTCAGGAGCTCGCAGGTTGATCAAGAGTGTTCCCCCCCCAGCTATGAATCCGATAGGAGTTCGTCAAAGGGCTGTGAGAACACAGCAGATGGAGTCTGCCAGTGCAGCTTTATGAAAAAAGGCAGAGAGTCTTCATGTGAACATTCTGTCTATTGATCCTTGGCAGAGACCGGGAGCAGGAGGTGGGGCTCAGTTAAAAACCCAGCTCTGTATGAAAGCTGAGAGAGCGCCCGCCCGGCGCCTCGCTGCCAGTCTGAGTTGAAGCGGGAGAAGCGGAGCTTGCAGGGCTGTGCAAGATTGGCTTGTCCCCTGAGCAGACTCCTCTGAATGACAATTATCCTAGCCGTGCTCCTGACAGAAGCAGCTGGGGAGAGAAATGTTCTAAATGTTTGGACTTTTTATTTTAACGAATGCAGACAACAACAGCACATTAACAAATGTTTGGAAAGAGAGAGAAACATCCCATGTAACCCTCAGAACCCCGCACAGTCGTTGTTGAAATTCATGCGCTGTCAGGTCTGTATACAGTGACCCGTGTGGTGAACGCCTTGTTCTGTTCCAGGCTCATCCGGGATCCGGCCTCCCAAGTGAGGAAAAGGTGGTAAAGAGAAATCAGGGCCCCATTCTTTTAAGAACTGTGTGACCTTGGGCAAGCTACTCAGCCTTTCTGAGCTTAGTTTCTCCGACGCTAAAATGGATGGAGATGGCTCCTATTTCCTCAGCCTGTGATGAGACTGAAATGACTGTGGGATTCAGGCGTGAGCCTGCTGAGCCTGAGGAGACGCTGTCGGTGGCTTTTCTAACTGCTCTGACGCAATAGCTAACAGAAGCAACCGTAAGTGCAGAGAGTTTTGTTTCGGCTCACGGTTTAGAGGGCGCAGTCCGTCCTGGTGGGGACGACGTGGCGGCCAGAGCAGATTATTCTGGGGCACCAGAAGGCTGTGGTCACTGTTCACATCACAGTACTAGACAGGAGGCAGACAGCTCAGCCAGAAGTAGGTATTAGCTTCAAGTCCTGCCTCCCCACCCCCAACCCCCCACCCCCCACCCCGGTGCCCTTTTCCACCAGCAAGGTTCCATATCCAAAAGTTTCTCCTGGCCCCCCAAACAGAGCCACCAGCATTCGAATACATGTACTTGTGGGAGACATTTTATATTTAAACCGTAACGGGCACGGACCCTGACCCAGGCTGACCTCACTCCCCTGCAGTCATGGGGCGCAGATAGCCCAACCGAGGACATCAACAGTACATCAGCAGAGGACGCCATTTCCATGCCGGGAAGGCCACGGGGCCTGGTGCGAAGACAGACACTCGCGAGCCCTCCCCATGCTGCAGAGGATGGATGCGATGTGGGACCAAGGCAACTCTCTTGGGAAGCAGCCTCCTAATCCCTCCCATATGCTCTCTCCTGATGGCACTCACCAGATCTGCATTTGAAGGGGTCTAGTGACCATGTGCTGTCCGTTATCCTCAGGGGCCCTGCTGATGCTGGGAGAGATTTGTACTCATCCACCGGGACATTCATTTATTACTCGTATTGTTGCTGTGACCAAAACACCTTACAGAAACAAGGAAGGAAGGACTTGGCTTGGCTTACAGTTTCAGAGCACTTACCCACAGTCCCCCACCCCATGTACTTGGGCAGAGCATCAATCATGCTGGTCAAGACTTTGGCAGAGGGCAACTGTTCTACGCTTTGTAGTGGACAGCAAGCCAAGGGAAGGAATGCGGCCACATTCCCCAGTGAGCACTTCCTTTCGCTAGGCTCTGCCTCCCATCTTCCCTTCTCCTGGTCATGTTTTGAGTCTGTGGTGGAGGAAGGGGAGCACAGGAATTAATCCACTCATCAGGATCCATCCTGGGATCTGACTGTCTCTGGATAGGTACCCACAGACACTCCCTGTGTGTTGGATTGTCTGCAGGTGTTGGATTGATGTGGGGGTGTTTGATTGCTCATGATCTGCACGTGCTATCAGTAGAACACCTGAGGAGTTCTGTATCAATAAAAACACCTGAGCTGAGGTGCTCAGGGTTCCACTGTCCAGTATGGTGCTTGGCATGATGGTGGTTCCCTCTGCTGAGGTCTGGCAGGGTTTCACGTCTATGAATATGCCTCCTTACTGTCCGTGCTGAGCCACCATAGTAGGTATACAACTACAACTACATGGTGGCTCAGGGCTTTGTGAGTTTTCACATCTGAATACACTATGACAGCATTAGGATGAGTTAGGCTCACTGTCCCTGAGCATGAGAGTCCCTTTGTGTCCCTCTTCTGGCTGCTACTCACCAACGGTGGCCATTCTTCTGACATCCAGTGGCTTGCATTATTGTCATTTGTGTTCTGTCTTAACTTTAAATAAAATTGGTGGGTGTGGTGGTACATGCTTGTAATCCTAGCACTTGGGAGGTAGAGGCAGGAGGATCAGACGATTAAAGTCATCCTCTGCTATATAGTGAGTTCAAAGCTAGCCTGGGCTACATGAGACCTTGTCTCCAGAAAACAAACAAAAGTATGAGTCAGAGCGATGGCTCAGCGGCTAAGAAAGCATACTGCTCTCACAAAGGATTGGAATTCGATTCCCAGCACCCACGCTGGGCTGCTCACAATCCCCTCTAATGGGTAATTGCAGTCATGTGCACATACCTCCACACAGACTCACAGGTTTGCACATAATTAAAAATAAAATCTTGGGCTGGAGAGATGACTCAATGGTTAAGAGCATTTACTGGACTTCCAAATTCAGTTCCCAACACCCATGTCCTGGCTCACAGTCCCTCCAATTCCAGTTCCAGGGGCTCTCATGGGCTCCTGCAGTATTAATCTGTCTGCTATCAGTGGTGATTGGGTACTTTCCAGTTTAGTGCTCTTGCCTGGCTCAGTAAGAAGCACAGTTGCCTATGTCTGGGTGGGCATAAGCCCACAGGTCTCTTGGATGCATAGCCAAGAGTGGGGTTTGTGGGTCAAACCATGCCCTGCTTGAAGGCTGCAAATGGTTGATTTACTTGGGACTTGGAGTCATTCAGTTTGAGTGAAGACCAAATGCCATGATTTGAGTAGGTGGTGAAGGGACTCAGAGGCCAGGGATGGCAGGGAGCCTGGGGAAGGACCCGGAGGAGACACTGGTTGTGTAGTTGGTCCAAACCCAGTCTGCCCGCTGAGCTCTTAAAGCCCCACAGCCTTCAAAACAGTGCCACAAGCAGGACTGAGCATCAAACCGTCAAACTAGAGGGGATGGTTCAGATCCACGGTGTCGGGCTGGGCTGAGGTTCATACACTAGTATTTTGTAAAGGTTCTCCAGAGGATTAGAGGGGGCTCTCTAGAGCAGAGGACAAGCGGGCCTTGTGTGGTCATGGCCCCTTCACTCACAGACAGTCTCTAAGAACCTAACTGCTCAGTGAAGGTCAGCCACTATGCAAAAATTGAGTCAGATAGGGCTCACAGTGTGAACAATCCCAATGAATTTTGGCAAATGGATGACAGAATGGGCCTCTTTGGAAGGCTGTCCCCCATCTCTAGACTCTTCGGGCTCTATGTTGGTTAAGAATTTCAAGAAGAATTCCAGCCCGAGTGCGTTCTCCACACCATGGGATACTTTTCCTGTGCAGCCTGCTCAGCTGCCCTGGCCTCCAGCCCTGACCTTGGTTCACCCACTGCCACCATGAACTTCTTCTGGCTGAGATGCTTCCCAGCAGCCTGCAGGAGAGAAAGCCTTGCTGATGACATGGCTCACATACTTGCTCTGCAAGCTTACAGACTAGAGTTCAGATCCCCAGAAGCTACATAAAAGCAGGGTTCAACATGGTGGCCACCTGTAATTCTAGTGCACAGAGGAGGCAGAGGCAAGGCATCCCCAGGGGAGGCTGGCTAGTTAGAACTGGTGAGCTAGATCAGGGGGAGACCCTGACTGAATAAATAGTGTGGAGGGCAACTGTGGAAGACACCTGATATGCACCCACGTGTGTGTACATGTGTGCTCACACGCATGTACATGTGCACCTACACATATGTACAGGTGTACCCACACGCATGTACATGTGCACCCACATGCATGTACAGGTGTACTCACACGCATGTACAGGTGCACCCACACGCATGTACAGGTGCACCCACACGCATGTACAGGTGCACCCACACACATGTACAGGTGCACCCACATGCATATACATGTGCATCAACACATATATACAAGCACACCCACACACATATACATGTCCACCCACATGCATGTACAGGTGTACCCACACACATGTACAGGTGCACCCACACACATGTACAGGTGCACCCACATACATGTACAGGTGCACCCACACACATGTACAGGTGCACCTACACACATGTACAGGTGCACCCACACACATGTACACGTCCACCCACACGCATGTACAGGTGCACCCACACGCATGTACAGGTGCACCCACACGCATGTACAGGTGCACCCATGTACATGTACAGGTGCGGATGCACACACAGCAGCACCCATCCACATGCTAATTCATGTGCATCACACATATCCACAAATACATGTCAGACAGAGAGAGAAAGAGAGAGAGAGAGACGGACAGAGACAATGGCAGTACCTACTCCTCATTTCACTGTGAATATAATGTATCAGGGGCTCTCACAGAGTGGGGAGCCAGCATTACCCCGCAGCTGCTCTGGCTGGGGCTGCACTGTGCAGGTTGGATACTCCCAAGTAAACCGTGGCCACCTTCCCCTCTCTCTCTTCAGTGGACCAGCTAGTTTGGAGGAGACCAGAGCCCCAGAAACAAAGGAGCTATCAAACTCCCTGGCAGGGTTGGGAATGACCCAAAGATGTCCTTGGCCTCTTCTCTGAACTATCTCCTTAAGCTGTCTGGACCCAGCTCTTAGGATTTGGAACACAATGGGGTCAGAGGCTAAGGACAATGGGAAGGATTTGAAGTAGCTCTTTCAGTCAGCAATTTAGACAGTGGCGGCACTGTGAGTTTCTTTGATGTTGGGTATCAGCAGGGAGACGTTTTTTCCTGGAGCTCCTCCATCCTCCCAAAGGAAGGTGAGGTGCTGGGTACCCCAAGGCCCCAGCATCCTACCAAAGGAAGGTGAGGTGCTGGGTACCCCAAGTCCCCAGCATCCTTCCAAAAGGAAAGTGAGGTGCTGGGTATCCCAAAGCTCCAGCATCCTCTCAAAGGAAGGTGAGGTGCTGGGTACCCCAAGGCCCCAGCACCTCCTGGGAGGGTCTCTAGAGGCAGGGAAGGTGGATGTGGGGGAACTGATCCAAAGTCCCCTTCCCTCCCCCTCCTCTAGCCACTGGCCACTCCCTTTCTCATCTCCTCCCTCTCCCTTGGGACTCAGGTGCCAGGAGCAAATCTCTGAATCCATGGAAACCAAGAGAAGGCAGGAAACCAGGAAGGGGGAGGGGCTGTGAGCTGTCTTGTAAATCCCAGGCAAGACAGAGAGGACACTCCCTTCTGATGCAGAAAAGCCGAAAATGCCGTTTTCTCTCTCGTTGGCAGACACCCCACTAAAGGGCTGGCTTCTCTCTTGAGGAGTTAACAGGCCCTGGCTGGAGAGCAAGGTCAGGGGAGGGGGAGGTGTGAAGGGTAGCCCCTCAGAGACTGAGAGGTCAGAGGTAGTGGTTAGTAGAATGAAGGTGAGTGTCAGAGGTCAGAGGTCAGAGGTCAGGGTTGACTCTTAGAGCCAGACTTAGGAGTGGCTCCGGGCAGGAGGTGGGGTCTGTAGTGAAGGTTGCCTAGAATTTGCTGGGTGGAGCCAGGAGTGTGGGAGACTGGGGTGCAGAGGATGTGGTGGCAGGTCTGAGTTGGCACATAGTCGGAACGCCAAGCAGACAAGGCAGGTCCACGCCTCAGGGCCTCAACCATGCCCTTGGCATCAGCCAGGAGAGCCTTGTATACAATCCTTAAAGATTTATGTACACACAAATCTCCTGACCTCCTTACCCTGGACAGGGTTGGACCTGAAACTGTGGAGCCAGGAGCTGGGAAAGGACAGGCTGGTGTGGGGGTAGGGTGGGATGTCTGGGAGTAGCTCCCACAGATTCTGGGCCCAGCAGGTTCCTTCACGATGCCATCCCGTCTCCGTGGGAGCAATCCCTTCGGCTTCTTTTCTCCTAGACTTTTAAGGGCTCTCAGCACATAAACCCGTGTCTGTGGAGAACCCACGGCCCTGCCTCTCCCTCTAAGGGTCCTGGCCACACACTCTGGTGCACGAGCCGCTCATCACCACTGTCAGACAGGTCCCATCCGGGTACCCGCAGGTCTAGGACAGACCTCTGAACTGGTCTCACCAATCTCCCGCGTGACAGACAGTTCACTTCTCACGACGCACACGGCCTCCGATACTCCTCCATCACAACCTCAAGCTGTTGCTCTCTGTCTCCTTGCCTGAAGAGGCGTTTCTTTACTCCAGATAATGAGATGACGAGAGTGGAAATCACGGGGTCAGAAGGCTTCGCTTTTCTGTTTCCTTCCTTCCATCTTTCCTTCCTCTCTTTCTTTCCCATCACCCACTTGGGTTTTAATAGAAATTTCCAAAATGCCCTTCACCCAAAGTGTCTGTTCTAGTTGATTTCCCTGAGGCCTGACACAACATTCAGTCTCAGTGAGCTTCTAATTGGTGCTCTTCCCGGGACGGGAGCAACAGTTTAGTGAGCTTTCCAGGCGTCAGGAGCTGGGCCCCGCATGCAAGTACTCCAGGTAGCCTGCAGGACCTTCATTTTTTGTAATTGCTTTATTTTATGTGTGTGCCTGAATGCACGTGTGTGTGCACTGTGCGTGTGTGTGCCCCGAAGGCCAGAAGAGGGCCACAGGTGCCCTGGAACTGGAGTTGTGAGCCATCATGTAGCTGAGAACCAAACTCAGGTCCTCTGCAAGAACAGCAAGTGCTCTTAACCGCGGAGCCATCTCTTCACCCTCGACCCTGGCTGGCCTTCCTATCCGGGCTGTGGAGAGGGCGCAGGAGTGGGTCTGAAGGGTACTGGATGTGGAGAGTCCTTCCTAGAGGAAAACAAGGGGTTAACTGGAAGGAGTAATGAAACTTGGAATTGATGTCCATTGCCCATGCGCCCCCCAGCCCCCCCGCCCCCCCCCCCCCCTCCCTGCCCCCCCCCCCCCCCCCCCCCGCCAACCCTCCCCGCCCCCCCCCCCCCACGCTCAGGAGAAGAAACCTACCAGGGGTCAGGATAATGATGTCCACAGTGACTCAAAGCACAAGAAAGCTCAGTTTCCTTGGGTAGCTGCTAAGACAACACACCCCTAAGGCGACCATAAGCCACAGGTAGCTACAGTGCTGGTTAAGTATCCAGGTGCAGGGGTCACGCCCAAGCCTGTGTATCGGGACTGCTGGGGGTGGGCAGCAGGGCCTCGTTCCTCAACAACAACCACAGAAAGAGCCTGGAGCTCTGCTTTTTGGATAGTCTTAGAAAAGGCCCTTATTCTTCACGCAACCTTGTGGTTTGCACTGTCCTGCACTGGCTCACGTGCTATACACTTGACCTCCAGCTGAGGGTGCTGGAAAAATCTGGGGTGGGGCAGAACCCAGTTGGAGAAAGTAGGTCACTAGAGATGTACCTTTAAAGGTTGTGCCTGCCTGGTCCCTAGCACCTTTTCTGGCTCTACTTGTCTGTAATGAAGTAAAGAAGCCCTTTAACACACACACACACACACACACACACACACACACACACACACACACACATCTGATGCTATAAAGTTCTCCTTTAGCCCGAACACAGGGGGCCAAGTGACATGAATCAAACCCTCTGAAACTGTAAGCGAAAATAAATCTTTAAGTTATTTCTGTCAGGCATTTGATCACAGCAACGATAAGGCCCAGACACAAAGCAGGTGGTCCCTGGTGATAGCTCTTGACACAAGAGACGAAGTTAGAAACACTTTCCTGCAGTGTGGGAACATCCACAAAGATGCAGTAAGTTCTTCTCAGCCCGGCTTCGGCTACCTCCTCATTTCAAAGCATAGGCGGTACCTGGTAGAGATTTTAGGTCAGTTCCCTCAGGTCCCTGTAAACAAAGGCTTGGCTGCTCACCTCCAGTGACCCCTGTGCGCAGGGGCTCTCGGAAGCCCATTAGTCAAGTGGGAGAGCATGGAGAGGCCTGGTGTTAAGGCAGACAGCTGCCCCTGCAGCTGGATCTGAGGCACCATGGTTACATGCCTCTTTGGAGAGCCACCTACGCCGGGGAACCCGCCTCTGGCCTTCCCGCTGTCAGAAAAGTTTCGCTACATTTTCCCTCAAGCCCTAAACAGAGAGTGTGATATTGATCTTGGAGATCCGGATCATGATTTTCCCACAGGCCATTTGACCTGAATGTCCAGAAAGAACAAAGAAGAGAGTGGGGATCCTGCTAGCTCGCCCTGCAGCCTGTGAACTTGACATCTGTTCTGAGACTGAACTGCTGTCTGAACTGAGCTGGGCAGTGGCAACTTCTTGGGTATCTGCTAATCTTTCTGAATGCTGTATGTAACAGCTGGTATTCTGAGTAGGGTGAAGAGCCTCCCACCCCACCCCAGGCACCTGGGAAGAAGAAACCTCAGTTGAGAAAATGCCTCCGGCACATTGGCGTATAGGCAGGTCTCAAGTCTGTGGGGGTATATATATATTTTTTTTGATTAATAACATGGGCGGTGCCGCCCCTGAGCAGATGGTTGCGTAAAAACGCAAGATGAGCAAGCCACAAGAAACAGCCCATCTCCATGGCTTCAGTTCCTGCCTCTACTTCCCTCAGTGACGGAGTGTGACAGGGAATTGTAAGCCGAAGAAACTCTTTCCTCTGAGTTGCTTTTCTACATAGTGTTTATCACAGCAAAAGGCAGTAACTAGGGAAGTGGCCATTTAGCCTGGTCAGGTCAAACTTCAACTGCAGGATCCTTATCTTCAGTGCTGTGGGCACAGTACTTCTCTCTGTTGGCTCTGTGCTTGGATCTCTATAAGCTCTGATGATCAAGGCTAGTCTGGATGACTTCCTGGCTACTTTTAGGTTTCCTTTGTTGTAGAGGAATAATGAATCTTTTAATCCAGCAGCATGGCTGCCCTAGGGTAGAAAGAATGTTAATACATGCCTTCAATCCCAATTCAGAAGGCAGTGTTGATGCACGCCTTTAATCTCACCACCTGGGAGGTAGAGGTGGAACTCAGAGGGAGAAGCAGAGAGTAGAGGCAGAGTTCAGAGTTCAGAGAAGAAAGCAAGGTAGAAGCAGAGTGTGGAAAAAGAGCTCAGACAGAAATAGACAGGGAGCAGACAAGAGGCAGAGCTCAGAGTCAAGTGGAGAGTTAGTTCAGTCAGGCAGTCTGAGTGCAGTCAGCTCACAGTTCAGTTCAGAGGGAGAAGCCAAGAAGAGCAGAGCCAGTCCAGAATAAGCTAAGAAAGCAGAGTCAGAAGCAGACAGTTTGCGATTTACAGTTCAGAGTTCACAGCGCAGCTCAGAATGAAAAGAGCTAGTTCAGAAGACAGCTAGTCAGAGTGAGCTCAGTCAGCAGTAGGTCTGGAGGCTGAAATGTTCTAGGTTTAGTTTGAAGGTTAGATTGTACAGAGGTAAAATAATGGAAATTCCTGCTGTGGCTTCCCATCCCTGAGAATGTGCAGAATTCCTGGGAGCCTATGGCAGATGGACAGGACTCAACTTTATTGGGGGAACAGGGTTTTATATATATATATATATATATATATATATATATATATACATATATATATATGTATATATATATGGAGAGAAAGGGTCCCTGTTATCCAGGGAAGTCATTGGAAGCTCATTGGGTAGGACAGCACAGGTATAAAAGTCCCATTTGCATATTGAGGGTCGCAGCCTGGACCTAGGTATTTTCCGGGGTGCCAGAGGGAGAGACCTTATATGGTTACCTAGGGAGAATTGCTATAGCTCCAGATAAACAATTCTGCCAAGTCGCATACCTTCGAAGGGGCGGTGCCTCGCTGTGAGCAGGCAGCATATCTTGTGGCCTGTCGGAGCTTCGGAGGGGAGGAGCCAAATGCCTGCCGCTCTCAGAACGAGGGTTCCAGGCCTGCCTTCTACCTCACCTTAGCTCTGTGACAATCCCACGTGGAGGCAGAAGCCTTCCAGTCCCGGGCTTAAGATTAGATTGTACAGAGGCTGAAAACCTCTAGGACGGGGGACTGAATTAGCAAAGAATAAACTATCCTCTGCCATGAATCCACGAGAATAATGATTAAATAAACCAACGCTCACATCACTTTCTGCATCTACACCTGGTGGTCCCTGCAGTGGTTTGTAAATAAGCTCAGAGGATCCCGATGTCTTTCAAGTCTATTGCCCAGGAAGCTCCGCCTGGAATGCTCCTTCCCTGAATGGCCAATGCCTGACCTCTATAGCACGCAGAGATCTATGTGAGGGTGCTGCCTCCTGGATCCCCCAATGCTGCACAACTATCAAGTGCCCATGTTAGTTACGGTTACAATGCCTTTGACCAGAATACCTGGCAGAAGAAACTCAAAAGGAGGAAGTATTTATCTTGACTCACTGTTTCAGAGTTCTCGGTCCTTCAGGGTAGCTCACATCATGGCAGCCACGCAGCAGAGGAAAAGGAAGTGGCAGCACTAGTGTTTGGCTGGCTTTCTCTCTCTCCCACCCCTTTATTCCCTCCAGGTCCCTCGCCTGTGAATGGTGCTGCTCACGTTCATGGTGGGTCTTCCCTGTTCAGTGGTTCCTCTATGAACACGCTTTCCCGGAGATACGCAGAGCCGCGCCTCACCGCCTAGGTGATTCTAAGTCCAGGCGGGTTAGCAACGAATCACCATGGTGTCCAAGCAGAATCGGGACCCCGCGGCCTTTTGCACACTAAGGTCATACTACACCCCAGGCTTGAGGTCAGGTGAAGAGCCATCCTTCTTCCTACTGCTGCAAGGATCTGCTCCTCCCAGTCCGGCTCCACTGGAAAATAGACCTAGCAGCACCCACCCCAGGCACCTCTCTGGGACAATATTCCAGGGTCGCTTCTTTCTGGTGGGTCACATATGACTGTGAAATTATGCCCTGCCCCATACAGTGACTAGATGTCACCCGGGGATCTGGAGCTCACCTAGCTGGTCTCCATAGGAGACATCCATAGTCTGAGTCATCTGTGGGGTCAGCTGGAGGATGGGTAGCTTAAGACAGCCTTGCGCTTGTGTCTGCTATCCATGTGTGTGAGGTTAGCTGGGACAGCTGCCCATGTTTGCCTTGGCAGGGCTGCCAGGAATGGCAGGAGACTAGACTTGGGGGGTGAGAACATTTCTAAACCCTCTGTTTTTACTTAAAGCAAACAACGTAGTCCCTGCACTCCAGAATCTGTACCTGATAAATAGAGTCTACCTTGGGATGAGAGGATCCAGGGCATCACAATTCAAAGGTATGGCCACAGTCAAGAGAAAACTGTGAGGCAAACTAGAAATCTATTCCATGCCTTTAAACCTCTTACTAACCTCATAAGCCTCCTTGTAGACCCTTTTCCCCCCAAATACAAATCCACACTTATATAAGAGGTGGGGAGCAGATGGAATCTCCTCACTACAATACACTCCCAGAGTCCTTGAATTCCTTCGGCATCTCTAGCTAGACCAACAGCTCATGGGCTTGAAGTGGTTGTGTAGCTCTTGGGCCCAGTTAGTCTTTGAAGGAGCTGTGAATCAGCCACTTTGGTGTAAGGTTGTAGATTAGCCCCTTTCAACCAAGGTTGTGCTTTGTAGGTATACTGAACTGGAAGGGTGGGGCTCACCCACTGTGATGGTTAATGTGACAGTTAGTTTTAATTGTCAACTTGACACAACCCATGATTACCTGAGAAGAGAGTCTCAATGAGGGACTGTTCAAATTGGGTTGGCCTGTAGGATTATCTTCATTAATCGATATGGGAAAACTCTGCCCACTGTGGGTGGCACCATTCCCTAGGCAAGGGGTATCAAAGTGTGTAAGAGTGGAGAAATCATGCTGAGCACATCACATGCATCTGTTACTCTCTGCTTTTGACTGTAGATGTGTCTAGATGCCTCCTCGACTTGTCCATAATGACCAACTGTACTCTTATGAGCTGAAATAAACCCCTTCTCCTTGAAGTTGCATTTGTCAGGGTATTTTATCACAGCAACAGAAGTGAGACTAGAAGACCCATCCCCACACAATGAGGATTTGGTGAAGGTTCTTTCCTGATGCCCCCACCCCTTCTCAAATGACCATTTACATAATGATGACATCATCATGAACCAGGATTGAACTGGAGGATCTTCTGGGACCAGTCAATATACGCTCATGGATCGGCTGAGCTGGAGCCTATTTCCATTTTGCCTATGAGAAAACAGGCTCAGAGAGGTTGGGTAATTTCTCCAATGTTACACAGTGAGTGTTGATTCTTTTCTCTGCTCCCCTCTCTGGGAGGTAGCCTAGCACTTGGCCAGTTCTGAAGAGGAGAACTCAGGGTGGCGGTTCGGGCCGTGGGAAACAGACTTCCTGGGTGGGCAGTGTCAGTGAACAGCTCCGTTTATTGAAGCAAGGGGGAATCACATTTATAGGGTAGAGAGGGAAGGGCCATTGGTTAAGGCAGCGGTACTGGGGTAGCTCCATTCGCACGTGGGGGACTCACAACCAGACCTGGGTGGTCGTATTATCATTGGCTGGGGCCAAAGTCCTAAGGGAGCCCCGTTTGCATGGACAGAGGTCTCACAGGGGCTAGAGGAAGAGACCTTATGAGGAGAGGAGGCCTTCCAGCCAAAGGGGTCAGATAAGTGTCAACCAGGCCATTTTCCTTTACAGTGGCCTGCTGTGAAAGTTCAGCAGCATTGGGGCTAGCTGGGATTTGTCAGAGTAAGAGAGAGGAGCAGCTGAACACCTTCTGCTTTCAGGGTGAGAATTCCGGGGTTCAAAGCATGCTTCAACCCCTCGTAGCGCTAGGACAGCCCCACAAGTGAGCGAAGAGCAAAGCCAGGGGTACAGGTTTCTGCATTCATGTTTGTGATGACGATTCTTGACTATCAACTTGACTACATCTAGAATTAACAAAAACCCAAGTGACTGGGTACATCTGTGAGGGAGTTTTCTCGGTTGAATTATTTGAAGTGGGAAATCCCACCCTAAGTCTGGATTTAAGGTGGGAAGATCCACCTTAAACCTGGGCCACACCTCCTTCTGGTGGCCTGTATAAAGGGAGAAGGAAGCATTTGCTCTTTGCCTGCTTGCCCTTGATTTGCTTCACCGGCATTAGAACCTTCTTCTCGGGGACTCCGACACACTGAAGACCCGCCCGCCGAGACATCCAACCTCACAGATGAAACAACCGCTGAATTCTTGGTAGACAGCCCTGGTTGGACCGGTTGGACCACAGTCTGTAAAACACTCTAATCTGACCCCTTTCTCTCTGAATAGATCCCTTCTTTCAGTTTTGTTCCTCTAGAGAACCCTAACTAACACAACGTTTCTCACTGTCCATGCTCTCTTGTAATATTCAGTTCACGCTAAGGAAAGTCCCACATTCGTATCGTGTTAAACTGTCCTCCAAGAACCCCGGTGTTCAAAAAGATTAGAAGTTGTAATCCATCGCTTTGGGGAAGCAAAGGCAGGAACGTCACACAGATAGTCACATCACATCCGTAGTCAAGAGCAGAACAATATGAATGTACGCAGACCACTTGCTTGTCTGCTTGTGCTCAGCGCTCTGTCTCTACTCATGTAGTTCGGGACCACCTGTCTAGGGAATGGAGCCGCCTACAGTGGGCTGAGCCTTCCCACATCAATAAACTTAATCCAGACAATTCCTTCCCCCCAGACATAACGCTTTCATAAGGGCTGCCTTGGGCATGCTGTCTCTTTACAGTGACAGAGCAGTGTCTAGGAGAGTAGGCCAGGTTGCCTTGAGTTTGTGACCCTCCTGCCTCGGCCTCCTGAGTACTGGAATTACAGGCATGCCTTACCATACCTGTCTCGTAGATGACCCAGTCTTGGTTTTGGCATGGAAAAAAGGGCCGATGACTGCTGGAGACACGGTATATAGGTGCTTTTCCATAGGGATACCCAATGGGACATCTTCTGTTACCATCAGAGGCCCATTTACTGTCCGTAAAAGTCATCCAGTGACTTAGATCTTGGTGGAGAGACAGCAACGCCCTCCCCGCTGAGGAGTTTCTTTCCAGGACACCCCCTACAGAATGAAGTCCTCCTATGCTAAGGCTTAGCACTCGTACTTTTAAAATTAGGAATTCCACTCATTTTTAATCAAGATCTTGAAATGGGGTAATGGAGTTACGCCGATGAATAGCCCAGCACAACATGGGCAGCGCAGTAAAGGGGGAAGCAATAAAAGGCGCCTGCCAGTCCCTCCACGCTGGTTCAGCTCATTTTAAGAAATAAAAGTAATTATCACCTGTGCAACCCGGCTGGCCCGCTCCGTACGTGGGGGAAGAAAACAATTTCAGAACTTTATTTCCTATATCGAATGTCGATAATTGGATGTATTTGTAAGTCTCGCTGGAAGAAAGAAGCTTGTGATTTCAAGATGAGAAAACAGTCTTCCAAACACCGAGAAACAATATATTCCCCATTTTCACACACACAAAAAGAGCTTGTTTCTTCGAGGTGTTGAAGGGGCTGCCGGAATGATTTGCTTTTCTGAAGCTACCGTTCCATTTCTCATCTTGAATTGCTTCGTAGACCCTGGCAAAGCATCCAGCAGGGACCACTTCATCTGACGCAGTGAAGGCCCCCTCGGCTGCTGCCTGCCTCTTTTCTGCAGGAAGATGGATGCCCAGATGTACTGGGCCAGGTAAGGAGGGAAGAGGAATGGGGTGTGACATAGGCTTCCCCGGGGCTGATGGTGTGGTCCTGGAGAGCACTGCAGACCACATTGGCCTTAAGAGTAGGAAAGCTAAGGTTGGTTCAGCCAGTATCACAGTGAGCAAGGACTAGGGTCTGTTAGCACCATGATGGAAGGGTAGCCATCTAGGTGTGTACTGTAGTTTGGAGACATGTCCCCTACAGGCCTGTGACTGAATACTTGGTCCCTAGCTCGTGATACTGTTTAGGGAGATCGTTGAACCTTTTTGACTGTGGCCTAGTTCAAAGAAGCTGGTCTCTGGGAGGAAGGCGTTGAAGGTTAATATCTGCTTCAGGTTCTGGCCTGAGCTTTCTGTTTTCAGATCCACTAAGACGTGAGGAGCTGCTGCCCCGTGCTCCTGCTGCTATGGATGGAGCTAGGAGCCATGTTGTCCCTGCCGTAATGGACTATGGCCCCTTGTTCTAGTTTTGTTTCTGATGTTGTGATGAGTACACTGGCAGAAAGCAACTTAGGGGAGAAAGGGGCTTATTTCTGACGACTCCAAGTTGCAATCCATCGCTTTGGGGAAGCAAAGGCAGGAACGTCACACAGATAGTCACATCACATCCGTAGTCAAGAGCAGAACGATATGAATGTACGCAGACCACTTGCTTGTCTGCTTGTGCTCAGCGCTCTATCTCTACTCATGTAGTTCGGGACCACCTATCTAGGGAATGGAGCCGCCTACAGTGGGCTGAGCCTTCCCACATCAATAAACTTAATCCAGACAATTCCTTCCCCGAGACACAACTCAACTTAAACAGTCCGTCCCTGAGACTCTCTGTAAGTGATTCTGGGCTATGTCAAGTTGACAATTCAAGCTAACCATCATGACCTCTGAAAACATGGGTCCACATTAACTCTGCCTTCTTTAAGTCGGTTCTATCAGGTTTGGGCACACAGCGATGAGTAAAGAAACTAATGTAACATGTCTTGTCTGTCACATGCCTTCCTGTCCCCCCTGGGAGAGGTGAGGTTGGACTATATCCCCCTTTTCCCTGTCTGTCACAGGTACCCCATGTTGACATGAGTCAACATGGCTGTGCTTGTGGCCCTGTGGGAGTGCTGACTTAGGTAGACCTGGTGTGTAGGATGGGGAGTTGGTCCAACACGGTGCTGCAGAAAGGAGGCCCTTGCCCAGATTGGAGCTCCTGCAGGAGTGGCGAGGACAGGGCACTTCTGGAGAGTAACATCGCACTGGAGACTGGGTTAATGAAGCAAGCCCCTCTCAGCCACCTGTCTCCAAGGACCCATGACCTCAGAGGTGACACAGCACAGTGTGAGGCCTGAGTGCACCGTCTGCTGCACTTCCTCCGCTGATTTACACACTCCCACGCCGCACAGTCTCTAAAATCAATCTTTCCCCAATTGCCTCCTGGCTGCCAGCAGCGGCTGGGTCTGCCCTGCATGAGTAACTCCAAAATGTTCTCCCGCACCTTAGCGGCTTCTCCTAGAGTCCCTGCCAGAGGCTCTGTTGGTCCCCCTCCCACCGTGGGGGCCGGGTGTGAGTTTGTGTGTGTGTGTCTGTGTGTGTGTGTTGGGGAGGGGTTGCTCTCAGCCTTTGACTAGGAGTTGTGGTAGGTGGCAGGGGTCACGCTGGAATCTGATGGAAAGGTTCTTGAGCAGGAGTGGGGGAGGGGCAGTGAGGCTGGAGCCTTTGGTGGGGAGGGGCTGGGAGTGTCTGATACACAAAACTACTGTCAGAGCAGACCCTGCCTCTAGGCCCAGTGTCCAGATGGGCCTGAGTGGGCAGGAGTCGTGGGCAGAACTTCCCTGTTAACACTACAGAAAGAGTGCTCCGTTCGGTGGCTGGGGCTCTGGCTCTCTTTTGTAAATATTTAGGATAATTACTTCTTTTACACGTTCATAAACATTAAGCTGGCAGTTGGCTTAATTTTGACATATTTTATGTCAAAAGAAGCGGGGCTGTGATTAGCTGGGGGCAGATTTTCCTACTACAGACTGACACGAATAGCTCTCTCATCCTTCGCTATTTTTAAAAAGTGTCCCTTATTAGGGAGTTGAGACTCTAGCTGAAGATGGAGCTAATTGTGTGTGTGTGTGCGCGTGCGCGCGCGCGTTTCCAAGTTCTCAAGAATGTGTGAACCTGTGTGAGCTAGGGCATGTTACTTACCCTTCTGGGCCTCAGTTTCCTGGTCAGTAAAATGGTGCCAAGATAGTATGTACCTCATAGGGCTTTTGTACGACCTCTGTGAGCAGTGCTAACGTCTGCACAGCATCTGAGCCGGTGCCTGTAAGTGCTGAGAGTCGGGAGGGTAACATCGACCTTCTGATGCACCCTTCTCTGTAGGACGCATCCTGACACCAGGGCCCAGCTCCGTCGGCTTCTGTCTCCCCCTATTCCCGCTCCTCCTTCAGCGTCTCCATTCTGCACGTGAGGAGGCTGGGACAAGATCCTCCTAGATTTAACTCCCCGACCTTACATTCAAGACCCTGCAGGTCTCGCGTGTTTCTCCGGCCAAGCCTCTCTCCTCATACTCCCTTTCCTGGATGCTGAAGGCTTCTGGTGCCGTTCTCTGCCGCCCTAGGTTTCTCTGTTCCTGAGCGTTCTTCTCGCGGGCGGGCCGCCACAACGTAAGGTCGGGGGCTGACCTAGAAACAAGTCGTCCCTGTCTCAGGACCCTCCCTTCCGCGAGGGGAATCCTCGCGGGTTGCAGCTCAGGTCCCTCGGGGCTCCTCGCGGGGTCCGCAACCCCTCCAGGGCTCCGCCTCTTCTGGGCGTGCAGTCCGGAGCCGGAGGGGGCGGGGCCGGCTCAGGGCCCGCCCACCCTAACCCCGCCCCTATGTCCCCGCCCACCCTAGCCCCGCCCCCGCCCCCGCCCCCGCCCGGTCCGCCCCAGCGGGGACCGGACCCAGGCTGGCTCAGCTGACGCCTCACTCCACGTGACGCTAGCGCCGAGCGAACATGGCGTCCGCCGCGCGGTGAGTGCTCAGCCTGTCCCTCACTCCTGCCCGCGGGCACGTAGGGTGCCCTGCCTCGGTGCTCCGGGCTGGGCGGTGGGTCCCGGCCCCGGGCTCTGACTGCGGTGCTGTGGCCTCGCGCTCCTCTTGGATACCGAAACCGGGCGGCGGGCGGCACCCGCGCTTCTGCACGCGCCGCTGCCCGCTGGCCCCTGGGGCTGCCCTGGAGCCCCGCGTGCGTGGCCACCACGCCCCTCCGACAGGGAGATCAGCCTGGCCTGGGCGCCAGGTCCCCAGGGGCTTCCCCAAGGGCGAGGGAAAGCGAGGGTAGTGTTTGGAGTGGGCGTGGAATCCCCGTTTCTCAGGCCCGCACTTCCCTGATTGTTTCCTGGCCCCAGAGTGAGCTCCTCCGAGCCGCCTGATCCTAACTATCTGATCAGCTCTGTAGTGCCTGATTTTCTACGTCTCGGTTGTGTCCTCTTGGTCTCCAATGCAGCCTTCCAATCGGGCATCACCAGCCCAGTTCTTGCTCGGTTTAGGCCTGCCGTGATTTCGTAGAATTGAAAAAGGGTCGTTGGTTCTGTTGGGAGGAAGTGTGGACAGATGGGCCCACTCAAGTGTTGGGGAGGGACAGCTGATCAAAGGTTAAGAGATAAAGACTGGGCCCGAGTGTCTTGGGTACAGGGAGAATGGGGTGGATCCCTGAGCTAGTATGATATGGTGCCCAGTGACCTCTCCAGACTTTGCGCTGGGGGAGCAAGAAGGATTGTCACCTGGGATCTGCTTTTTAAATCTTTAGACAGGGTCTCACTGTGTAGCACAGGCTCTCTGAATCTTCCTGCTTTGCTCTTCGGAGTGGTGGCATTAGCAACACAAAGCACTGCACCCTGCTTGGGATCTGCATCTTAAAGAACCTGATAGCATGAGCTAGGATTTCGGTGGCCGAGGGTGTCGGGAAAGTCAGGGGTAGAAGTTGGGTTGGGAACTGAGATAAGTATGGGGAAACTAGTGGACCAAACACACCCTCCTGTGTAAGCTGAGGGAAATGGGCCCACAGTGGCACCTTAGTTGGAGGAGCTTTGAATGTGGCAATCATTTAGTGAGTGGCTGCTATGGGATTCTGTCATCTAACTCTGCCTCTGATCTTGGTTTGTGCCAACAAGAGGCATGGGCTCCAGGGGTCCCATGGGGATGATCTTTGTGCTAGGCGATCTTTGGGGTGAACTTTAAACAGTGAGACACACTTAGGGTGGAGAGCTGTGCAGGCAGAATCCTGGTAGGTGTCCAGGAGGTCAGGACTAGAACTTTGAACCAAGCCTTTGACCCTCTGTTAAGAAGCACAGTGAGCAATAAATAATGGCAGGTATCTGTCTGCGGAGTCTCATATGTCCTCCTGGCTGTCTGGGGGGGGGGGGTCACAGACAGTTCCAGCAGCTGAATTTCAATCTGACGATCCAGGCTGGCCCACGGCTTGCTTCTTTCTGGAAGCTTCCCAACGTGGGATAGGAACTGGCCAGATCCTCAAAGGAAGATTCTTGTAGCCAAGCTGATTCTCTGGGGTTACCACTCAAGATGGTTAAATCAGTGACCCGGATCTTGGCGAGGCTTATTTGTTGGGGAACGAGATAGATGTGGGGAGTATGCCAGGGAGCAGCCATCTTAGAATGGTTGTAGAACTGTCCTCAGAAATGTTGAGCTCAGTAACTTCCTTAAGGGGAAAAGGTTGGAGGATGGTCCTTAGGAAGCTTGGTTCCTGCTGCTGCATTCACATAGTAGGTCAGCATGTCAATTGTCTACCCCTCTTTTTTTTTTTTTTTGGAAGTGCCAAGGTTGTAACCCAGCCAGGACTTGTTTGTGCCAGGCCAAGTGTCCTACCACTAAATTCTATTCCAAGCTTTTTTATTTTAGTTTCTTGAGATAAGGACTTGCTCTATGTAGGCCTTGAACTCATGGTTCTCCTGCGTAAGCGCCCAGAGTGCCCAGATAAGAGTGCCAGGTATAATGAGCCTCAGCTCATAGCTACAGGCTTCCAGTGATCTGGAGTTGGCTTCCTAGCATCCCAGTAAAGTCTAGGAACAGGAGGCTCATGAGAGTTCCTGGTGTGCTCCACAGGAGTTGGGGAGCAGTAGGAGCCCTAAGTAGCATCTCAGACTCAGTGAGAACCCGCCCTAATTCCATACACTGGTGGAAGATAGCCTTGCTTTCTTCTTGAGCCATGCTTTGAGTTCTCTGTGTACAGAGACCAAGAGCTCTTGGCCATAGCTAGAAACTCTGCATTTGTGGCCTTCCGTTCTAGTTGTCCCCAACCCTAACCCTCTCACCCAATGGCCCTGGGATACTCCTCTTTTCTAACAGGATTAAAAGCTCGTTCACAGATTCGCAGGTCTAGCCTGGATGGTTCCTCCTTCCAGAGATGGCCTCTCGTGGAAGGTTCCTGCTCAGAACTCCGGAGAATCTCAGTTTGTATCAGTAGCACATGTCTGCACATCTGCCCATCACAAGTGGCTAAGGGTTGCTTTCTCTCATGCTCCTCCTGACGTCCTTGGAGCCCGGGGACCAATTGGGTTTGTATTCCTGGGTCCACCAACCCTACGATTAGAACTTGGCGAAATGGTGCCATGTGAACGAAAGGGACATTTACCACGTGAATGATTCCATCATCCTGTTCTTCTTTCCTGGGAGACAGCAGAGGTCGAGAAGAGGATTGTGGGTAGGAAGGAGGACAGAATTCCAAAGAGTAGGATGAAGAACGGTCTCTCATCTGTTCACTCACCCCAGGAGCCACTGCACAGCCAGCCAGGAGCATCACACAAGCTACCCTGATGAGCTCCTTGCCATGCTGGAGTAAGCATTCTGTTCTTGGTCAAAGGTCCACCTTTACGTGAACCATGTGCTCCTGAGCAAAGTCCTCATGCTGGCCCTGGAAAACAGGTTGTCCCAGGTGCCCTTTGCCCTCTGGTTCTTCCCTAGGCTTGACCCTCTCTCGTCTCAGTCCTCTCTTTGTCCCTGGGTATGTGTGCTTGTTCTCCAGTCCTTCTCAGGGGAGGGGGAAGTAGCTATGGGGTACCTGCCCCCAAAGCCCCTCAAGTTAGGGATATCTTCTTGTAGTTAGGTTGCCAGTGGCTGCTGAACATCTCAATGCCTGGTCATTCTTGTCTGGCCTCTCTTTCTCTGGGAGCTCGTCCACCGGGCTGTCTCCAGAAGTGGATTCACGTGGTAGCACAGGGATCTTATAGTTTGTGCAGTGGAGCCTGTGTGCACTGGTGAAACCTATACGTTTGTCTTAGTCTGTTTTCTGCTGCTCTACCTAAATACCCAAAGCTGGTACCTTATAAAGAAAATAGTTTTATTTTGGCTCACAGCTCTGGAAGCTCTGTCAGCCGACTGTATCCAGTGAGAACCTCACCCGATGTTAGAATTTGGTGGATGACATCACATGGAAGTAATACATGCAGAAGGGACAGTAGCACAGAAGAGAGCTCCTGGGGCAAGACGGCCACCCGACCTCACCTGTGATAACTCGTTATCTCAGTAACCGGTCCAGTCCCATAAGACCCAACTCATTCCCTTGAGAGAGCGTTAATTCCTAATCGTCTTCCAGAAAGCCCCAGACCTTTTAAGGAGCCATGACTACTGTTACACAGGAGACCAAACCTCTGCACGAGAACCTTAGAGACAGACCAGAGCAACACCCTCCTGTAATACCATTTATTTATTAGCCGGATAGATGCAAAGGATCTCAGTCGTGGAGCCCAGGCTGGCTTCTGAGTTTTGAACCTTTTGCCTCAGCCTCCCGAGTGCTAGGGTACCATGACACCCAGCTTGGCGTAATGTTTTAAAATGCATTAAATAAATAAAAGATTACAAGGGAAGCCAGTTACATGGAAACGCAGCTATCAAAACATTAAGTGAATGTGTCATATATGTTTTTATTAACACATCAGATAACAAGAGCCTGGAGCAGGTCTAACAGGCACCTTGATTTTGAAGTCATGATAAATGAAGGTGGTATTTTGAGAAACTGTTGCAGCAAAGCTGTGAAGTGAATTCTGTGGGTGGCATATTCCCAGACATCGCTGATACTAAGTGATTAGTTGCTTACGCCGATAATTGAATAAAAATGTAAATTTGACTTATAAAGTTAGAGAAAATGTCGCCACCAGATTGGCCTGTAGGCAAGCCTGTGGGGTATTTTCTTGATTGGTGATGTTGCGGGAAGGCCCAGCTCACTGTGGATGGTTCCATGCCTGGGGCTGGTGGTCCTGGGTTCCATAAAGCAAGCAGGCTGAACAAGCCATGGGGAGCAAGCCGTAAGCAGCACGCCCCCCCTGGCTCTGCTCCAGCTCCTGCCTCAGGTTTGTGTCCTGACTTCTTTGGGTGGCGGACTGTGATGTGGAAGTAAATAAACCCTCTCCTCCCCGGGTTGCTTATGGTGTTTATCACAGCAACAGACCCTGAGGCGTGGCGCAGGAAGTTTAGGATGAGGATGGTGTGCAGGAGCTATGGCATTGCTCTGTTACTGCCAGTTATTGGCCAAGGCTGCCTCCAGGGCCGTGGTGGTTGGCCTGGGAGGGTCTGTTCTGTGGGTGTCTTTGAGCCCTGAGCTGGTCCACCAGAAGCTTTCTTCCTCTCAAACATCTCTCCACCCCTGGGTGCACGCAGTAGATTGTGCTGTTTGTCCCAGGACTCAGGGATGACATGCTTGTGCTTTTTAAATTCCAAGGGTCAATTAACAACAACAACAACAGAACAAACAAAACCCTTCATGAGAAACCAGTTGGACAGCCAGGGCTGGAGGCACTGGCCTGAAGTCACAGCTACTCAGGAGTCTGAGGCAGGAGGATTGCAATTTCAAGACCTGCTTGGCTGGTGGAGCATGTTCAAGGCCAGTCTGCCTCAAAATAAAATGTTAAAAAGAGGGTTGCTTGGGAATGTAGCTCATGGGCGGGGTGTTTGCCCAGGGTGTGCCAGGCCCAGGACTCAGTCCCCAGCATCACAGAAGAGACCACTTGGGGGTATCTTATTGGTGCTGCGTTAGCTGACTACACAGGGAGAAGTCACTCTTTGCTCTGGCACTGACTACCCCTCCAGGGTTTGGTATCTCCATAGTCTCTGATCCTGAGGGTGACCTGGAGTCCTTCATGACTTCAGCACATGGCCTTGTCTGGTGGCTCAGGCTGAGACGCCTTTCTTACACCCAGAGCGCAGGACAAGGTGGGCGGTGTTGTGATTGAGCCCTGTGGAGGGGTAAGTGCAGTCATCCCTCAGTGTCCCAAGGGCCCCCTCGGACACCAAGATGTGCAGGTGCTCAAGCCCTTTACATGAAACAGGAGGTAGGCCCCAAATCTAGGTGTCGGAAGGGACGTTAGGCCTTTGAGACAGCTCTGGATAAGAGGCCGCGAGCCTTCTAGATGGGACGATCGCATGCTAGGGGCAGACTGCACTTAGTAGGCTGAAGGAGGTGGGGAGAGGGCGGGTGCTGGGGGAGGCCAGGGGCATGTTGGGTCGGCCCATTGGCAGCAGGGTCCCTCGTTTGCTCACGAGAACCCTGTAAAGAAGCGCTCCCCTCCTGTGCTTGTGCTGACCCCCTTCCATGGGTGTCCTGAGTGGGTGGGGAGGGTGTGGGAGTCCCCTGAGTGTGGGTGCTGGAGGGTGCACTTTCAGTTCCTGTCAGCCAGGCCAGCTGGGAGCCATGAGTACGGGATGCTGCCAGATCCCATCCATCCCCCCCCCCCCCCCCCCCCCCCCCCGCCTCTCACCCTCGTGGGGAATGGCAAACATCAGCCCCAGCTGCTCATGGCCACCCCCCATCCCCACCCCTGTCCGCCAGGAGGAAGGAGGGGGTGGGATGGCATGTGCGGGAGGGCCCCCTCCTCCACCTTCCTGCCTCCCCGTTGGAGCTGATGTGGCACCCTCCAGCCTACAGAGTTGGGGTGGGGCTCCCACAAATTGTGACAACAGCACACGCAGCAGATATTTATTAAGCACTTGCTGTGTGTCAGGCAGGGTGCTAGGCACAGGACTCAGTACTCCGACAGATCTAGGTCTGCCTCATAGGGGCCTGTTCCGGTTAGGGGCCTGGTCGATGCTGGGAGTTCACTAGCGTTTGCAGCAGGGATGGTTTTACAGACCTGCAGGAACGTGAAAGGAGCCCTGGAGCAAGAGGGAGTTGCAGCCCTGCTTTGAGAGACTGCCACAGGCCATTTAGCTTTATGGCCTGCTGGGGAAGGAGTCGAGGGGCTGGTTCTCTACGCTCATTGGTTGACTCCCCACCCTGTGTGTCTCTCGTGCCTCCCATAGGCTCAGGCCACCTGGAATCCAGAGGCAGAGCACAGGCTGGTGTACCCACAAAACTCAGTCTGTAGGTCCAAGGTGGCTGGGGTAGGATCTGGGGGACAAGCGGGGAGACTGGCCTGTGCTGTGTAGGGCCTGCAGTGGTGGCTGGGCAGGAGAGTGCGTAGAAGAGGGGATATGTACTCAGTGGCACCAGGGCCAGGAGGCGGAGGAGGTGTGTGTATGGTGTCCCTGAGGCCCCTTCGTGGCTCCACTGTGAGGGAAGGCTCATCACAGTCCTCATTCAGAGCCTGCTCTGCTCGCAGCAGCTCGGGGCTAAGCCTGCTCTCTTTGAGCCCTGGAGACTTGGAGGGGCTCCCTCTTGCACCCACCCTCCCCGACCCTCATGTGACCTATAGCAGCCTTGCTTAGCAGACACTGATAGCGGTTCTGTCTTTGTCTTGATGTTTCTGTCACATTAAGTCTGTGCTTTGCACATAGAAGGAGTGGGAAACCCAGACCGAAGCACTGGAGAGTGTCTTAAAGTTGTCCCGGTGGGAGGTGGATCTGGGCCACTTGGGGGCCACTTCTCTAACAGGGAGGAGGGAGGTTCTAGGTATGTGGGGGGTAAGGGGTGAGGCAGGGGTGTGGACCAGAGGTGGAATGAGAAGGCAAGGAAGGCTCGAGCACTGTCAGGGCGGCAGGAGGGGGCAAGGCTCAGATCTTTGAGCTGAGAAATATGTCAGAGGGCTGGTGTGTGTGTAGGGGCTGCTCTGCATCTGGAGCAACACCACTGGCCTGTGGCATCGACAGTTCTGACAGCCGACATTGAATGGCCCGGCTGTGCCCAGTGGATGAAGGCTGTGGACCTGGCTGGGGGTTCCTGGCCCGGGAAGGATGTGAGCGAGGGTGGAGGAGCCGTATTAGGTGGGGTTTGGCAGTATCGTCTGCCAGTGTCCTGGCTACAGAAAGGCCTGGTGAGGCTGGTCAGGACCCACTGCAGATTCTGGTCATGTGGTCGGATGGACAGTGTTTTCTCATGGGGTAAAGCAGGGAGCACGGGTGTCAGGAGTGCCCGGGCTGGGTTCCTCTCTAGGGCATGCACTGCAGAGTGGAGGAAGAAGTGGATTGCTGAGAGGCTGAGGAAGTGTTTTTTCTTTTTTTAGTGTCAGGTTATTGTATATCTGAATGTTGAAGGTGCCCAGTGGGAAAGAAACATGTTGCAGAAGCAACCTGTGACTAGACAGACTGCGCAGAAGCCGCAGGCGTGGCGTGGGGCCGGGACATGAGCTATCTGAGAAACCTAGGGAGGCACATCTCCCAGTGGTGCCAGGACTGGCCCTTCCCAGCCCCCGTAGACTCGCTGTCCTCGCGGTCTGCATGCTAAAGCTGCTGGCCACAGGAGCATGGTGCCGTGGGGGTGCACTGTATGCGTATACGGAGGGCCCAGGCATTGTTGGGCTTGGGAACTACCAACATAGGCAAAAGGCTGGCAACATATGTGAAAAGGGGCAAAATGGAAAGCGCACGGTGGTGGCCAGTGTCGTCTGGGTCAGAGCTCAGCTTTCCCACTTGTTCTAGAAAAGCCAGAGCAGATGGCAAGCCCTGGAGGAGGGCATATGAGTGATGACGTCTCTAACCTCTGCAGAGTCTTTCCCTCCAAGCCGCGCCCACCTGCCAGCTGAGCAGGTACAGTCACCCCTCACCTAGCACCAAGCTGGGTGCTCAGGAGCAATAGAGGGACAAGCCCCTGTCCCCTCAGTGAAGGGCTTGCCATGAGTTGATGGGAGTCCCTTCATGCCCAGACCACCGTGATGGACATACGCAGGGAGCTGCTAACCAGCCTGTGCTGTATCTGCTCATGTCTCCGCAGCCCATCCTTTTCCCTGGGGAACGAGACCCTGAAGGTGCCGCTGGCACTGTTTGCCCTGAACAGGCAGCGCCTGTGTGAGAGGCTGAGGAAGAATGCAGCTGTACAGGCCGGCTCAGCTGTTGTGTTGCAGGGCGGGGAAGAGATGCAACGCTACTGCACGGATACCTCCATCATCTTCCGCCAGGTGAGCCTGCACCGGCTCTCACAGGCCTGTCTGCCTCCTACACCAGGCATGGGCTGGGGCCGGGCAGGGCTTGGTTCCGAGGACCCCGAGAGGCAGCGTGGGAACAGGGAATCCACACCTGGGCTAGCACCTCCAGCTTCACCTGTTGGGCAGAGCTGTCAAGGCTCAGAAAGATAACCTTGGGAGACCAATCAGGATAGGCTTCATGGAGGAGTTGATGTTTGGTATGAGCCCTGAAGAGCCAGGGTGAATTTGGACAAGCAAGGGGACAGTGTCCACAGGAGTAGGTAAAACAGGCTGGTCTGGCCACTGGCTACAGTGTTTGTTTGGTTGGTTGGTTTGGTTTGTTTGTTTTGTTTTTTTGAGACAGGGTTTCTCTGTTGTAACTCTGACTGTTCTGGAACTCACTCTGTAGACCAGGCTGGCCTTGAACTCACAGAGATCCACCTGCCTCTGCCTCTGGAGTGCTGGGATTAAAGGTGTGTGCCACCACCTCCTGGCACTGGCCACAGTTTTGGGGGACAGATGAGGGCTTGAATTCCTGGGACCGAATGCTGGCAGGAAGGAGAGCTGGGAAGCTTGTGTGACCTGCCTGCTCAGAGGCCCCAGCCTTCATCTGATTTGGCCTTTGCTCATGTTTGGCACACCTGTATGCATATCAGGGCTTTCTGAGGGTCTGGAGCTCTGCTATGCAGCCTGGACCTCCTGTGCTTAGCTGAGGATCACTGCAGCAGAAGTCCCCAGGAGTAAGGATACTGCCCAGGAAGCGGGGTGACCCAGAGTTGGACCTGCTTTTGTTGATCCTGGCATCATACTCACTTTACAGAGGGGGAAACTGAGGCCAGGGGGAAACAATTTGCCAAGAGGTAGACCTGGAATTAGAATTCTGTCTTCTTGTGGGGTCTAGTGATGTAGGCCTGGAATCCCAACACTCAAGAGGCTTAATTTGTTGGATCACACATTCAAAGCTAGCCTGGGAAACTTAGGGAGACCCTACCTCAAAATAAAAAATTAAAAAAGAGAACCAAGGATGTTGTTCAGTGGTAGAGCCCCTGCCTAGAATCCCCCAGTGAGGGGTTGGGGCATTGCTCAGTGGTAGAACCCCTGCCTAGAATCCCCCAGTGAGGGGCTGGGGCATTGCTCAGTGGTAGAACCCCTGCCTAGAATCCCCCAGTGAGGGGCTGGGGTGTGACTCAGTGGGAGAGCCCCTGCCTAGAATCCCCCAGTGAGGGGCTAGGGGTGTGGCTCAGTGGTGGAGCCCCTGCCTAGAATCCCCCAGTGAGGGGCTAGGGGTGTGACTCAGTGGGAGAGCCCCTGCCTAGAATCCCCCAGTAAGGGGCTAGGGGTGTGGCTCAGTGGGAGAGCCCCTGCCTAGAATCCCCCAGTGAGGGGCTGGGGGTGTGGCTCAGTGGTAGAGCCCCTGCCTAGAATCCCCCAGTGAGGGGCTGGGGGTGTGGCTCAGTGGTAGAGCACCTGCCTAGAATCCCCCAGTGAGGGGCTAGGGGTGTGGCTCAGTGGTAGAGCCCCTGCCTAGAATCCCCCAGTGAGGGGCTAGGGTGTGACTCAGTGGTAGAGCCCCTGCCTAGAATCCCCCAGTGAGGGGCTAGGGGTATGACTCAGTGGTAGAGCTCCTGCCTAGAATCCCCCAGTGAGGGGCTGGGGGTGTGGCTCAGTGGTAGAGCCCCTGCCTAGAATCCCCCAGTGAGGGGCTGGGGGTGTGGCTCAGTGGTAGAGCACCTGCCTAGAATCCCCCAGTGAGGGGCTAGGGGTGTGGCTCAGTGGTAGAGCCCCTGCCTAGAATCCCCCAGTGAGGGGCTAGGGGTGTGACTCAGTGGTAGAGCCCCTGCCTAGAATCCCCCAGTGAGGGGCTAGGGGTATGACTCAGTGGTAGAGCTCCTGCCTAGAGTCCCCCAGTGAGGGGCTAGGGGTGTGGCTCAGTGGTAGAGCACCTGCCTAGCATACAGAAGGCTCTAGCTTCAATCTCCAGTGCCACCACCATACACACACACACACACACACACACACACACACACCGTGTATAAAAACACCTAACTCCTTGGCTCTGGTTATTTTCCCTCTCAGCTTCTAGACCTAGAACTGTGGGCAGAGCCTTTCTGGGAGTGGGAGGTGAGGCACAGAGGAATGGGAAGGAGCAGGTGTGGAAGGGGAGGGACCAGCCTCTGTGCTGGAGCCCGTCCACTGCAGCAGAACACAGATGGGCCATGATCCTGCTCACAAACCATTCTGGGTTCATCCCAGAAGAGCCCCTTCCATGTAAGTGGTTTTTCTTTTAAGAAGGGATGCGTGTGGCTGTTTTCTGCCATTTGGGCCTGGGCTCTCAAAGGCTGCTGTTACTTTTTTACTGGTAACTTGACTCCGGCCCTCTGTTTCCCCGCTGAAAGATTTCTAACTTGTAACTTTTAAAACCTGAGTTAGCTCAACGGGTTAGGAAAAAAGGAGAGGAGAAGAAAGGAAAGGAATCTGTCTAAGCCTGGAGAACTGAACCAACTCTGAGCTGCTTTATCCCAATAACGTTTTTCCTCCAGTTGTCTCAGTAATTTCTGCCTTCTTTCTTGTTCTCTAGAACTTTCTGTCTTTATCTGAGCCTTGTTTCTGCCTGCTTTCCTATCGTCAGCTTTTGGAGTTCACTTTCCCTGACACCACCCAGCTGACTTGGGTGCTCACTCTTCCCCTGTCTCTTTTCCAACAACTGTTCCAACTGTCACTCTCTTATGTACCTCCTTCCAAGCTGTTCCCAGAAGTCCGTGCAGTATGTAACCATAAGGAGGGAGGGCTCTACAGCACAGAAAGCCTCTTTGGCAAAGCTGTCCTTTACACCCCCCCAACTTCTTACCTTGGTGACACCATCTCAGTGCTTACTGTTGGGCATCAGTGCATGTGTGAGGTTTTGTGTGTGTGTGTGTGTGTGTGTGTGTGTGTGTGTCTGTGTGTATCTATCAGGGTGTGTGTGTGTCAGGGTGTGTGTTAGGGTGTGTGGTGTTAGGGTGTGTATGCCAGAGTGTGTGTGTGTGGTATGTGCATGTGTAAGTGTGTGTGTGTGTGTCAGGGTGTGTGTGTATATCAGGATGTGTGTATGTGTGTGTTAGGGTGTGTACATGTGTGTAAGGGGGTGTACCAGGATGTATGTATGTGTGTCAAGGTGTGTGTGTGTGTGTGTCAGGGTGTGTGTGTGTCAGGGTGTGTGTGTATGTGTGTGTGTCAGAGTGTGTGTGTATGTGTGTGTGTCAGAGTGTGTGTGTATGTGTGTGTGTCAGGGTATGTGTGTGTGTGTCAGGGTGTATGTGTGTCAGAGTGTCTGTGTGTGTATGTGTGTGTGTCAGGGTGTGTGTGTCCATTGGGTGCAGATATTCTTCATGGGTTTCTGAATTAAGCTTGTGCTTGGTGCTGTTGGCTGCTGGCTGCCATGGGCCTAGGAGGTCCCCTGTGGATGGATGGGCTGGGACATGCAGGGAACCTGTAAACAAATACATGTGATTTCTAAGAAGAAGGGTAGAATTGAAGGTAAGGTCAGAGGCCCCCAATGGCTCTTGACAAACCACAGCATGGCAGGATGGACAGCTGGGCTGGGGACTAGGCTATGTGTGGGGCTGGGCCATTTCCAAAAAGGAGGCCTGAGTTGCCACGCCCCTGTACCCCATGCTTCTCCTCTGGTCATTGGGTAACGAGCCCCCTTGCTTCCTCCACAGGAGTCCTTCTTTCACTGGGCCTTTGGTGTCATCGAGTCAGGCTGCTATGGTGTCATTGATGTGGACACTGGAAAGTCAACCCTGTTTGTGCCCAGGCTCCCTCCAAGCTATGCCACCTGGATGGGAAAGTAAGGAGTGGCTCTGCCTGGGTACCAAGCCTGTGGGGGATCATGGGGTGGGGGTGGGAGAGGTGTCAGAGGTCAGGCCCTAGCCCTGGGTCTCAGTTGGGAAGAGGGTCAGGTCAGATCAAAGCTGTGGTTGGAGGTGTGGTTTATTGGAAGCCCAGATTCCCTGCACACTAGAAATGCCCGTGACGTTGCACCAGTAGGTGTTCACTTCTGCATGGCCTTGATGGGGAGCGTGTGCTGTCTAGGGCCTCTTTCCAAGGTGCATTGCCCACGTTCTGGGTTGTTGTTAACATCTGCCTCTGGCCACTGATGGTCTGTCCTTCACTGGCTTCTCAGTGAGAGATGGTGCAGGATTAGGGCTGTGCCACGTGAAGGATTTGGGACCAGAGACCAGGCTAAGCTCCCTGGGGGACACTGGCCCAGTCTACCCTCGAGACACCTGCCAGCCGCTCCCGCCTGCTCACAGAACAGCGGCAGAAGCTATGTAACCAGGGGTGCTTGAAGTGATCAGAGAATCTTGTGTCCCAGTCTGTCATTTCTGCCCAGAGAGTGATTATTCCAGGCTAACGTGTAAATTGCAGCCTTTGCTACCTGGTGCCCCGTCACGCTCATTATCGGGTGGGCTGGTGAGTCTGGGGCTGGTTTGAGTGACTTGGCACCTGGCTGCTGCAGGGACTCTGAGCTCTTTGCAGAGGGCCAAGACCCTAACGGGCTGGCTTCGAGATTCCCCCTGCTCTATGTGCTGCCCTCCTGCTCCAAACAGACTCCACAGTGTCCATCGCCAGTCCTGTCGCTCTTCTGCTGTCTGGGGAGGAGGGGTCCAGCTCCACAAATTGGCATCCGTTCTGCTTTTAGGCCGCTTGGCAGCGGCCCAGGCTGGCCCTGGGCCATCAGCTCCACTGTGAAGATGCCGCTGAGGCGCTGCTGGCAGCAGAGGAGAAGTAGGCTCTGGTTCTCCTGTGAACTTTTCTTGGCTTGGCCCCCGGGAGGGACCAAGGCAGTGTGGGGAGCGGACATGTCTCGTCTAGCTGCCTTTGGGATCGACACCGGGCTTCCAGGGCGAGCCCTGCCTGTTTCCTCCCTAGCTCATATCCCGTCTGCGTCAAGTCCTCGCCACTTCCCTGTTACAAAGCGGAATCAGGTTCAGTGTGCCAGCGAGCCTGTGTCGGCACCGTGGCCTGTTCTAGCGGGAACTGTGGCTGGAAGTCAGGCTTGCCCCTGGTTGGTCATGGTCTCCCCATGGGGCACAGGTGAGCGAGTCTGACCTCTGCTCGAACCCTTCCTAGGAAATAGTGATACCAATACACTGGTGTGTCGTCGTGGTGTTGGTTACGTTGGAGATGCCAACGTGAAGTGATGGTGTTGCTAAGAATGTAGTTACACCGATCCTGAATGGCTGACCTGGAAGTCACTGTGTGGTCCCAGGCTGGCATTGAGCCTGTCATCTGCCTGGCCGGAAAGGGGGAATCTGTTTCACCCCTGTTCGACCCTGGTCAGGGCCACAATGCAGGATATTGCTGTGTGACTTCCAAGCCTAGGCCATGAAGTGCACTAGGGATCCCCCTGTTTCTCCCCAGTGGGGCGTTATCCCCCACAACACAGCTGCCCTACAGCGGAGGCCCAGACTCCCCGATGCGGAGAGCCTCCAGCTGATGTCACTCCGGCCAGCATGGTGAGCCTTCAGATGAGTCGAGGCTCCGCTGAGGTCACAGGTGTCGCGGAGCAGAGGTTAGCGGTGCTGCCGAGGCTGTCCCTTCCTGACCTCGAGAGTCCACACACTGGTGACAAAATGCCTGGCCAAAGCGAGTTGTTCTTACTTCGTGTTTCACAGCAGCGCCCCATGGTGGGGAGGCGCGACTCAGGCATGCCAGCAGGAGCGTGCGAGCACATCATGGCGGCCAGTCACCAAGCAGAGAATGGGACCAAACGTGTGGCCAGGCTGTAGCTCTCAAAAGCCCAGTGACCCAGCTAACAAAAGTTCTGCAGCCTTCCAGAACAGCACCCAACTGGGGACCAGGTGTTCAAACACAAGAACCTATGGGGGACGTTTCAGATTCAGACCACAGCGAGGATAAATAGTTTTGTTTGTTTGTTTTCTTACCTTTTCATTTGTTCCAGTCGGCTTTAGGGTTGGACATTCCCCACCGGTAGTGTATAAGTCAGGTTTTCACTGCTATGACAAAGTACCTGAGAGAAACAAATTAAAAAGAGGAAAGGTTTATTTTGGCTCGTGGTTTCAGAGTTTTATTCTATGGTCTGCTGGCTCTATCACTATGAATCTGACATAAGGCAGAATACCATGGGAGCATATTACACAGCTACCCTCATGGGTAGGGAAAACAGTCAGACAGACCAGGTTCCAAAATACTTATTCCAATTAGGCAGAGCCTAATCCTGAAAGCCCACTGAGCTGTTAGTCTATCAGTAGTTAGTCTGTCGGTGAAGTCACAACCATCATAAACCCCTCCCACACTGCCTCACAGGGGAGCAAGGCTTCAACATGCGAGTCTTTAGAGGACACTTCTTATCTAAGCCATGACACCCAGTAACTGGACCAGCCTCTAGGAAGTGTTTAGGTATCATCTTTATAAGATGCTCCCAGAATCCTTCCTGCCCCCAAGCTCTCGTGAACAGAGCCGTGGCTGTCCGTTCAGCACTCCCTGGGCCCAGCTCCTGGCTCATGCCGGGAGAGTCAGCTCTGAGGTTGGCAGATGCTGGTCTGTGAGCTGTGGGGAAGGGCGGGGCCTCACTCGGCCCCACCTAGAGTTTCTGTCTGGAAAGGTTAAAAGACACCCAGTGTGTCTCCTCGCTGTCTCTTCTCATTTCCTCCCGCTCCCTTCTTTCTTGAGATAGCTTGTCACTACGTAGGCTTGGCTGGCCTCGAACTCAGATCCACCTGTCTCCTCCCCTGGGCTGGGATTGTAGGTGTCCATCACCATGCCCTGCTGAAAGCATTCTGTGTGCACACGCGCAGCTGGGGATAGAATTTGGGGCCTTGCACATGTTAGGCGAGCACTCCACCACTGAGCTGTAGCCCTAGGATTCCCTTATGAAGAAAGAAGGGTGCCGCCTGTGAGTTGAAGTGACATCGCTGCAGCTGGTCCAGCGGAGGGCTGGTCTTGCCTCAAGGACTCTACCCCAGTTGCTGAGCCTGTGTGAACGCCCCATGTCTCTTGCACTTAAGCTCGGGAGCTTAACAGCCCTTGACTGAAGGGCTTAAAGCTCAGGACCCGATTGGTCAAGTATCAGCTGTTAGGCATCTATTTCCGGGCGTGTAGCCTTCAAGAGAGTACAGGAATAACAGTCTGCACCTTGGGCGCAGCTGAGTTTCAGAGATTGTTAAAGCGATCCTTTAGTCTGGCCCTGCTTTGCTGAGGCGGCTCATTGTCCAGTGCAGAATAGAGCCTCGGGTAACCTCGAGGGTAGAAGCAGGCCGGCAGGGTTGTGTGTGCTGTGCAGGCCATACCCGGCAGCTGTGGTCCCAAGGGAGGTTGTGACACCACGGCTGTGGCGGTCCTTTTCTCTTGCAGCCTGGTTCCTGCAGTCGTTCCCTGCTGTGCGCTGGGGTGACTCTCAGTCTCTGTCCTGAGTGTTTGGGAGGAAAGGCCTAGTTGTAATGGGCGGCTGACACAGAGGCTGGTTGTCTGGGCTCGAGCCGGGGAGCAGCCAGATCTGACGTGCAGGACTGCTTCCAGACGCTCTCGTAATCGATAGGGCCCCGGGAACAAGGCTGATGGGATTACCTGGCCTTTGCAATCAAAACCCACCAGGCTGAACATTTGACCTTCAGCTCCTCAGCTTCCTTTGGAGTCTCTATCTGATGGCTTTTGAAAATCCTTCTGGCAGATACTACAATCCAGAGTCACTTAGGGCACCAGTGTTCCGCTGAAGGATCCGCAGCTTCCGTGGGCCTGGCCTTGCTGGCGGGGTTGCAGATGCTGGGGGAGGCGGTTGCATAGGGCCAGCCTGTGCCTCACCCCACACCCATATTGAAGCCGGAGGGTGGGAGCCCCTGATGTATTTTTGTGGGAGTCTCTCCAGAAGATTAGCTGACTGTAGCTCTGGCCTGGCGTGTCTAGGCTGCTGCTCTAAGCAAACTGGAAGTTCCCTCCGTGACGTGCCGTATCGAGTAGCTTCAGGGCCCATGGGAAGTGAGCAGCATTGGGTAGGGGTTAGGGGGATCCTCTACAGTCTTGCCTGACCCTGACCAAACTGAAAGGAGAGGTCTGTGCCTGGCCTAGGTTTAAGGGAGGTGCTGATCTCGAGTCCCTGTCTGACACATCAGATTGCCCAGGAAGAGGCAGTTGTGGGCCCGCCATTACTGAGTCGTAGAGGTCCTGTGTGCAGCTCCTTTTGATAGTGGAACCCTTGTGAATCAGTCCCTCTCTCTCTCTCTCTCTCTCTCTCTCCCTCTCTTTCTCCTCCCTCCCTCCCTCTCTTTCTCTCTGTGTGTTTGTTGCACTTTGCAGTAGGGTCATGCTACGTAGCTCAGGCTGACCTTGAATTCAAGATCCTCCCACCTCAGCCTCCTGAGTACTGGAATCAGCACGTGCCACCACGCTTCGCTTGTGTGTGGGCAGTTCGTGGCATGGGGTGTGGTGTGGTGAACGTGGTCTCGTTTTCTCCGACACTGGCTCCCACCTACACACTTTGAGTCAGGAGGATGGCGGCTTCCCGAGCCTCTCTGGGCTGTACCCCAGCTCCAGCTCTTAGGAGGAGGGCTGGGCTCTGTGCAGGAAATAGCCCTCGAGAAGGGGTTCCTTTCAGCTCCTCCTGAGCACCTGTACCTGACCCCCCAGGACCTAGGGGTCATCCAGAGTCCCTAGCTCTCAGGGCTGCACTACTCAGGGGCAGCTATGTCTCCATCTCCTCTCCTCCCAGCGTGGCCTTCCTCTCCCTGGCTTCTGCGCCGGATAATCTCCAAGGAAGCGCTGGGGCTGCTCCAGCTCGCGCATCGAGCAGTCTCCAGGCCCAGACAGCTGCTCTGATTTGCAGAGGGCTCCTCCCTCTCTGACAACTTAATGACATCTTGACATGGCTGCTGACTTCTGCTCTGCATGCACCGTCTTGCGCCACCAGCAGAATAAAAGGCAGCGGCATTGCTCGGAGCTGAAGGCAGGCACCAGGCGCTGGAAATTGATGGCGGCTGCTGTCATTTGGCCTCATTACTTATTCATTAGCTGAATGCAGGTGGCCAGCTAGCCACTAAGACCTGCTCTTTAAAATTTCATTTTCTGGAGGGTTCCATCACGCCTGGATCACGTGGCATTCATTTAATGGCTCCTTCTCGTCCGAGGCCTCATACAGGGCTTTGGGGCTTGTGGCACTGTGACCAGGCATCACCAACATCATCTGCTCTGACTCCGGGCCCAGCTCCTGGCAGAGCAGGCTTGCACGGGCCCGAGTGCCTGGGCCCAGACCCCCTGCAGGATGGGTGTCCTGTCAAGTGAGGGAACTTCTGTCTTCGCCAGAACTGCGCTGTGCACTGGAATGAGGAGCATCCGAGTGAGCTCAGCTGCTCTCCTGACTTGTCTCTTCAGTTCTGGTTCTTTCCATCGGGATTTCCCAGGTGACGGGGCCGAGCGTGAGCTGGGCTCGCCCCTCCCCACAGCCAGCCTGGGCTGGGTGTAGATGCTCTAGGGAGCACTGTGTGCCCTGGCCAGCACTCACTTAGTGCATTCAGAGATTCCCAGTGATCTTCCCAGCCAACGGACATGCCACTCCTTTTCCCATCATGCCCACCAAGTCATGGCTGCCAAGTCTTCCGTGGCTGGTGTGATCATGCAGCCTGGCACACATATCCCTTCGGGTGACATTTAAAGGATTTTTACTGTAATTAACCCACAAACATAAAAAAGTAAGTACTGTTCAAACTTAATTATCTCTGCCCTTTATAAGAAGAACGTAATACGCAGAGTGCCAGACAACATGCTCGCAGGTCTTCATGTTTTATATGTTGCTGGTTATTCCTGGCAAGACTTAGAGCATGGGAGGTGCCTCTTGACTCTCAAGACCGAGTTGCCCTCAGCCCAGACTGTGGCGTCTGCCTCTGTAAGGAGAGCAAGTACTGGGCCAAGGGCACTTGGTGGCCTGGTACCTGTGCCCACTTCTTCCTGATGGGGCTCTCCGGGGGGCCGGCCATCCTCTGCTCCACAGACAGTGGAATGGCTCGTGGCCGCTGTGGTGGTTTGAATGTAAACTGTCCCCGTGAGGTCATGTATCGGAATGCTCCGTTCCTACCCGATGGTGCTGTCTTGAAAAGTTCTAGAAACTCTAGGGTGGAAGATTTTGGAGGAAGTAGGTCACTGGGAGCGCTGCTTGGCTGGCATCTTGTACTAGCACCTGTCTCTTGTTGGGGACGTTTATTTCTGTGTTTGAAATTGTTTTATGCACTGTGGGGTGAGGGGCTGCCTAGGGTGATCTGTATTGTTTGCAGGGGTCGGGTTTCTGTGGGCGTAGTTTAACTGCTAGTGATCTTCAGGTTATCAGTAGAACGCCGAAGGAGTTGTGAATTAATAAATACACCTGAGCTCAGATGCTCAGGGTTCCACTGTAAGTCTAGTACGGCGCTGGCCATGCCGGTGGTTCCCTCTGCTGAGGTCTGGAAAAGTTTCCACGTATGAACATGCCTCCTTGTCCCTCTTGGTGAGTCCACTCAGCGTACCAGCGTGGGGCACTGACATCACGCCAGCTACTCCAACGTGGAGACGAGGAAGGAGAGACAGAAACTGCAGACCCGAGTCCGGTAAAGTACGCTCAGGGAAGCTACCAGAGGAGAGAGATTAAGATGTTAATTGAAGTCTCCTGAAGGAAGAAGAGAGCGAGAAAGGAAATAAGCACCTATGAAGAGAAAAGACTGTGAAATTAATCAATAAATGAGGAAAAAAAGCTTTGAGGTGAGAGCCACAGAATGGAGGTCCTTAGAGATAAAGGCTTCAGCGGGGAGCAGGACAAAGCAAGGTTCTTACTGCTTTTCCTGATCACGGAGCCGATGCTCCCTCCTGCCACTGGTGGTAGTGAATTGTTTCGCTTGACAGTGTTTCCTCTGGATCAGCACACGGAAACTGTCTTCCAGAATTTGGCAAGGCTGTCTCATGCTGGCAGCTAAAGTTGGTACTGGAAGAGTCACCCAGCTGGTGCTGGTGTTGAAGGCATGAAGGGGCCATGGGGCGCAGCTGAGGCTTGGCACTGTGAGAGGCCAGGAGAGGCCATTAGTGAGAGTGCAGCCTCAGTAGGAGTTGAAGGCCCAAATGAAGGAGTCCTGTAAAGAAGTTGAGGCTGGGCACCATGGAGAGCCCAGGAGAGGCTATTGGTGAAAGTGCAGCCCAGTTGCAGCAAGGGACGCCAGTGTTCTGAAGATGCCGGTACCATGGGACGACCACAAGAACAGCAGCAGCAGTGGAGGGGAGCCAGCCAGAGCCTGGAGGACAAGCTGTGTGCGCTGCAGAGGGCAGAGCCAGAGAAGTGACCCAAGCCCCTTGGAGGAGCCCAGAGGATCATGAGTGAATTCCAGATAATTGGACATTGGTAATGTTTTTCTGACTGTCCAAAGACATTGTGAAAAGCTTGATGGATGTTTGGTTTCATTTGGTCCCATGCCTTTGAAGCCTCATGATTGTTCCTCTTGTAAATAGTTTTGCAGGTGTTGCTTTCTGTGGGTGTTGTTTGATTGCTAATGATCTGCATGGTATCAATAGAACACCCGAGGAGTTCTGAATCAATAAATACACCTGAGCTCAGATGCTCGGGGTTCCACTATGGAGTCTGGTACTGGCCAGGATGGTACTGCTGAGGTCTGGCAGAGTTTGGACTTACGAATATACCTCCATGTCTTCCCTGGTGAACCCCCAGTGGCTAACTACTACAGTCTCTGTTGTCAGCTTCCCGTCCACTGTGAAGGGAGCAGCCTTTCTGAACACACCCTCCACCATAATGTTCTGCCTCCCCATTAACTCAGAATCTATGGAGCCATGCAGCCATACACTTTACCCTCTGCAACCAAAACCCTGGGCTAAATAAACAACTCCTCTTAGGTTGTTCTGTGAGGCTGTTGGACATCGCGGCAATGCACAGGTAGCTCGTAACCAGCATGTAGGAGTTTGTAGATGAGCACTCAGTAGTGGGGACACCCACTGTGTGCACCCCCTCTTTGCTGCCTCTTCCTCTGGCCTCAGGCTATCTCACCAGGCTTCTCTGGGCTGCCTCTGATGAATCCTAACTTGTGAGACTCCCAGTGAGGAAGGACAGGGAGATGCTTCCTGGTGGCTTCCCTCCGAAGGACATCTCTTGGAGGGAGGCTCCAGGTGCCCTGTGGCACTGGTCGTTGAAGAGGTCAGGCCCCCATGTTAGTGGCTGACCCTCGGCACAGAGCCCCAGAGGCTGAATCAGATCTTTGTGCTTCTGAATCCGTAGGGAGTTTGCTTTTCATGTCTGCCAAAACTGGTGCTGGCAGGGTGGCTGGGACTGGTGGTGCCTGTGGTAGAGCTGGGCTGACGCACAGCTGGAGGGGTTGAGGACATCTCCACAGCTGTTTGGTGGCTGTGCCTCCTGCTTTCCCCAGCGTTGCCTGCAGCGTGCATGCGCTTGGTGCTGAGAGCTCTGCTCAGGACTAAGGCTCTGCCAGCTCCCTGTAAGCCAGTCTGCAGCCGGGACCCCCAGAGGGACCCCCAGATCCGAGGGAAGCGACACCTCCTGCCTCAGCGCTTGAGGCCTTTTGCTAACGGAGGTGTCAGATCTTGGCTAGTTAGGCTGTGAGTCCTGTCTTATGGTGGAAGCTGATGTGACTGAATTGTGCAAATTTAATTAATGGCAAGAAGAGCTTGGTGCCCCGTGAATTTTTCAGAGGCCAAAAGACAAGGGATGTGGGGGAGAGCAGAAGGTATTCTGTGAGATCGCAGTGAGGACGGAGTTCTCAGCCTGAGGTGGGCTTTCTGCCTGGGCCGTGAGCCCTTGCTTCTGTGTCCACTGCCTCCGCTGTCCCTGCCCTGCAGTCTGCACCCCTGACAGACGGTTTGGCTTGTTTGGGTGGAAAGGGGTTGATAGCAGACCAGAGAGAACTGTGGACTCCTAGCGCCCGGGCAGCCCTGCGTTGTGGCGCGTAGGCCACAGAGCCCTGAGGTTCTCCTCCTGGTTCTCCTCTGGTTTCATGGGACTCCTAGGGTCCGTGCCCCATCTACACAGCCATCATAGCCCTGGACGTAGAATGTAAAGGCCATCTGCTGTCCTGTACTGAGGCCTCTGTTGGATGACGCCCTCCGTGAGACCACAGTCGGATGGGAAGGGGTGGGTATCTCCCCTTGAGATGCGATTGGCGGCCAGGCGTGCTGTGATGCGCAGTGGCATAAATGCGCATCCCTGGGCTTGGCGCTTGGCTGGTGACATCACCCCCCCACATACACACCCATGTAATGCTCTTCCGTGTGTGAGCCTGATGGCCCAACACCACTCATCTTTCCCCAGGAGCCTGGGGCAAGGCGGCCTGCTGAGTCCAGGAGAAAACATCGAGTGTCGGGGAGGGGTCTCACCTCCTCCGCTCCATGCTTTCTCCCTGGCTAATTTTTCAAGTCTGATGACTAAGCTCAAGTTCTTCTCATTGCATTGAGAAATACTGATATTGACTTCTTTAAAGTGTTAATTTATTAACCTCCCGTTAAAGAGGCACAGCCTGGGAAGTCACTTATCTGTGCCCCTGAGGGTAAGGAACCCTGGCTGGCTGCCTGGTGGGTCAGTGGTATGGAGGGGGAGGGGGGAAGCAGGGCCATATTCTACAGCCACTTGCCACAGGCATTCAGGGGCACAGTGAATCAGGGCTCCCGGGGGCGGCAGAGGTACTTCGGTGGCCCGGCACCCTCTACCGTCGAGTGCTCCTCACGCTAGAGCAGGGATGGACCCAGGGCTTCGTGGGCTGGATTTGGTAGGCAGAAGGTCGCCAGGCTGAGGCACGGCCACGCCCTGACTGTGGTATTGCTGTGCTTTCTTTTAAGGATCCATTCCAAGGAGCATTTCAAAGAGAAGTACGCCGTGGACGATGTCCAGTACACGGATGAGGTGAGTGGCTGACGTGACTCTGCTTCTCCCTGAGCAGCCCTGGGCTGGCAGCAACCCTTCTGCCCTGGCTTCTTCTCCTTCCGCTGCCACAGTCTGGGGACACTGCTGCGGCCACCAGCCCCGGGAGGGAAAACACACAGCAGGCCTCTCTGATCTGAGGAGGCTGTTCTCAGCCTGGGAAGCGCATCTAGTGCAGGTAGAAGCATCTGGCAACTGGGTTATGGTGACCTCTGGGGTCTCCTGTGGAAGGGTGTTTCCGGGAGGCAGACACAGGTCTAACCAAGGCCGTCACCGGGCTTGGCGTGTCAAAGGGGCTACTTATCAGTCCTTATTAGCTGTAGGTGCCACTGTCAGAAGAGCCCCAGGTTGTGAATGGCTACTGAGTGGACAGGAATTGGGGGAACTTGACTTGAATCTACTCTGCCACCCGTTCACCCAGCAGGTGTTGGGTGGTGTGGGTAAGTGTATCGTATCGCCCCGAGGCTGTGAATCTCCCCTGTGTCCAGGCAGATGAAAGGAGCTCTTTGACCTTCCACTGTTGATGGAACGGGGCTGAGGCAGAGATGGGAGCACAGCTGGGAGCCTCAAGGTCTGAGTGAGCAAAGTCCTCTACTGTGGCCACTGTCTGGCACCCTAGAGCCTCTCTGCTCCATCCCTGGGTGCTGTCACAGCTCCATGCAAGTCAGAGCTGGATAGAGGTCAGCACCTGCCACTGGAGAGCCACCCTGAACCTGGCAGGATCAGCCGGACAGGGCAGCGTGCGTGGCCGCATTGCCCTAGACAGAGCTTGAGAGTACACACGTGCTAAGATCTGTCAGCAGTGGATGGAGACAGGAAGTGTGCTCTGTGCGCGGAGCGGGGTGTTTTATGCCGTGAAGTCAGTCTTAGGGAGACGGGTAGCTCTGGGGACCTTTATGTGAATGGAGAGAAGCCCATGGGAGTCCACCCTCGAATGTAGAGTCTAGAGAAAGCCCACCCACCTACAATATGTCCGAGTGCGGTGTGAAAGCAGGACTGTTGGGAAGTGGGAGGGGCCAGTGAGGGCAGGAGGGAGACAGGAAAGGATGATGGAGACTGTGATCAAAGGTACACGAGATCGTACACGAAAACATCATAAATGAGGCAAAATTTTGTGCAGTGAATGCACAGTAGTAATTTCTTTTGAAAGACCACGATGAAGAAGAAGGGCGGAAGGGGAGCTCTAGGGCCAGGGCTGCGGGGTAGAGATGTCACGAGATCTATCCAGTGGAGGCAGAGCGCAGAACCCCCCCTCCCTCTGGGCAGGACACAGCTATGTTGGGGTGACAGCGCCAGGTGAGGAAGCAGGGCGTTGGTAGTCTAGCCAGATACATTGCACTGTGAGGCGCTTGCCTGTCTCTGCTCAGCGTTTTGGGCCTGGCCCACTTGTTCTGGGCAGGCAGCTTCAGCCCCGGGCTGTACAGAGGCAGCATGGTCCCGCCTTGATCTGGAGCCCCGGAATGCTACCCCACCGTTTGTCGCCCATCCATCAGGGCCGTGCACACTGGTGCTCTCGGGGTAGCTTGTGAGCACCGGCGCTGTCTGCACCCGGCCTTCTGTTGAGCCATCTGCATCACGCACCCTGATTGTTTGCCTCGCCATGTCTCTCTTGCACGCTCCCTCCTAGTCCCTAGAGGTGTCCAGGGCATCAGAGCTGTTTAGACCTTGGAGCACAGGGTGTGGGCTGCACAGGAAGCGACTTCACGAAGTCACTGAAGCAAAGTAGTACCCAGGCAGCTTCCCAGCAGAACCTCCGTGAAGGAGAACGCTCACAAGCTTGTGCCACGGTCCGCGTCTTCTGCATCTCCGCTCTGTTTGACCATAGAGAAATAGGCAGTTTATTTATTTTTTTTCGGAAACGTTTTAAATAATTATTATTCTGTGTGTTTAAAAAAATGCTATTATTTTAAGTATGTGTATGTGTCTGTATGTGAGTGAGTGCAGTACCTGTGGAAGTCAGAAGGGGCATCAGAGCGCCTGGGGTTATGGGTTACAGGCCGTCGGTGCTGCCCAGTGTAGGTACTGGGAGCAGAACTCTGGAAAGGCAGCAAGTGCTCCTAACCGCTGAACCGTCTCTCCAGCCCCCGTGGTACATACACTGTAGAGAAGAATGAGTTTCGTGGTTACGTTCCCACATATACACACTGGGTACCGTGGCCATACCTGCATTTGCTGCTTGTCCTACCCTAACACTGACCCCTTCCTCTTCTCAGATACTTCCCTTTCTACTTTATCTTTTCCTTGCAACTGTAGATTCTGCATATGACGGAAAACGGCCAAATAATAGCGTGTTGTGTATACATCCCGTGTTTTCGTTCTCCATTTGCCTATTAATGGGCACCTAGGCTGACGGCACGTTACTGTTGGATTGTACCACCGCGAATGTGGGTATGCAGCTGTCTCTGCAGTGAGATGACGTAGGTTCCTTTGGCTGTATACCTAGGAGCGGTGTAGCTGGCTCATACATAGTCACGCTAGTTTCTGTATTGAATGCACTCGTTTAAAGCCCTACCTGTAGTGTGTACGGTTCCTTTCCCCCTCACATTGAGAGGCGGTTTTTGATGGATCCTTATGTCATAGGGCTTCAAGACCAAGCTTTGAAGGGTCACCTATGACATCTAAGGGTTTGGTGATCCAGCCAGTTGTACCAGTCTCTTTTCTTGTGGCTCTGTAACAGACTGTTCATTTACACGCTCCTAATAAGGTCGCTCGCTACCTTGTGTCTCTGAGTTCTGTTCATCCTCACCCTGGCCTTGTTCTGATGCTGTCCTCTGGCAGGTGTATCTGCAGTGCCCTTCCATCCCATGAAGGGCATCTCAATGTCATTGCCCTCTTGGGCTTTGACTTGCGGGGGAGGGGGGCATCTTCTATTATCAAATCTAGAGGAAGAGCTAGGATAGGCCCTGTCTCCCGGTTGTGAGACGGATTCCTGCCTTTGACTGGGCGTCCCCTGCTGAGTAAGAACGCTCTCTGGGCTGCAGCCTCACAGACTGACATTGTGAATTTATGACTGGAGGGAGGGGAGAGTTCAACTCCATTTACACAGTGGTTTCTGGGGAAGGGAGGGGACCTCCAGACAGGACATAGAGGAAGTGTGCGTGCGGCTAAGTCCATAGAGAAGATGTAGACGGGCAGCCACACAGGCCAGCTCGCTCTTCATCTTTAAAGGCAGAATATGAAAATGAAGGTGGCAGTAGAGGTCAAAGGGCAGAGCCTCTTTAGGGTTCTGGGGTGCTCTGCAGGAGCAGCATCGTTACAGTCATCGTGACTGCTGCCGTATGTTTTCCGTTTCTCGGCTGGAGAGAGAACCAAGAGCTTTGGATTTGGACAGCGGTACTGCTGAGGCTCACCCCGAGCTTTGACCGCCGTCCTTACTGGAAGCAGGGGCCCCTCTTAACAGTAGGACAAAGTTGCTTGTTTGTAATGATCCCCCAACCCTGTCCCAGGGTGAACGATGGGTCCAGCCCCTTGTATAAACAGGGAGGTCAAGACTGAGAGGCAGAAGGCCTCATCCATGGGCCACAACGGGGGGATGGCAGCATTGGGGTGACTCTGAGACCTCCAGATTCCAGAGGCTCTACCTTCCAGCCCTACACCTGTCTGTCAGAAGTAAAAGGCTCAGCTGCAGTAGGCTCACTTGTGCAGAGGTTACCCACGTTTCCAAGTGTCTGTGACTTCCTGGGCGGGAACACGTCCCACCAGAAGGAGCACACTGCTGCTTTGAGCCCTGTGGGCTGGGAGGCGTTTCCTGATATGGGCAGCACACACGGTTAGTCCTTCACGGCAGGTGATAGGAAGCCCCACAGCCAGGTATTCCCAGGCTAGCTCTGTATGCTCAGTCCTCTCTAGCCTTGGGCATCCTTGGCCATCTTTATAAACCAGGCAGCTGGCTGCAGGTGCATGCTTGCTCTGAAAGAGGGTGGGGGCGGCCCTGGGTCGTAGCTGATCCTTTGATGTCTCATGAAAAGATGCAGGGATCAGAGAATGTACTCAGTTAAAAGAGCCTGGCATGCAGGAAGGCCTGAGTTCAGTCCCCAGAACCATATTAATGAGGCATGGTGGCGCAAGCCCATAACCCTGGCCCTTAGGAGGGTGGAGGCAGCAGGATCAGAAGATCAGGATCATCCTTAGAGACATAATGGATTCAAGGCCTGGACTACATGATACCTTGTCTCAAAAAAAAAAAAAAAAAAAAAAAAAAAGGGATGTTTGCAATGACAAGCTTGGTTCCTCTCTTCCTTACAGAAGAGCCAGAGCTTAGTTACCAGGAGGAGGTCTCTCAGGGGATCCCTGGGAAGGGGCTCCACAGCATTGCTGTATACACTTGGCGTAGAAGCTAGTGTCTAGCTGGGAGCCATCAGGTGGGAGAGTGATTTTTGTACTTGCTTTATGGCATTAGGCAGATGTTCAAAGGTTGCAGGGTCTGGTCCTCAGCTGAAGGCCGGCAGGATGTAGAAGAAACTGCCACAGCTGCCCCGGGGGCAGATGTGCTTGCTTCTCAGCTGAGGTGTGGGAGGCTTCAGGAAGGAGAGGGGTCTGCGATGGGACCAAGATTGGTGCCTTGCTCTGAAGGGGCTCCTTCATGCTCTGATGTCTGACTATTCCTGAATAGTTGGTGTTATTTTCATTTTAAAAGCAGACCGAGAAATTTGGGGGCATTTCAGGCCAATGGCGTGCACTGGTGTTTTGGGAAACTGCCGTGAACAATGGCTTGTTTTCAGGAGTTTCCGAGCTGGCAGGGTCGACCCGATGGGCTTTCTCAGCAACACAGTTGAAGTGTGTCTAATCCCTTTGTGCAGAGTGACTCACTGACTTGGTCAGAGTCCTGGTTAAGAGCCGGATAAGGCTCTCTTGGGAAGCTCTGGATTGTCCCCAGGGCAGGATCTGGGCTCACGGGGCTCTGATAAATTCTTTGGGTGCCCATCCGCCTAGTCCATGCTGCCTGGGAGATGGATGCTGGCCGTGGCCCTGAAGCAGGGCCGGAACATTTAACAGTCCCACTGGGAAGCAGATGGGTCCCCTGGGGCATGCGCTCCTGGAAGTGAGGCCTGTGGTGGTTAGAGCTGCGCTGTCTAGTCCTGGGGCCACATTCAGAGCCAGCTACTGCATCGCGTTCCCCTAATTTTAGAGGCACTGATGAGCGCCGCATTAATGGGTCTCCGAGGGGAAGGCAGATGCAGCTGCTGAGCTGGGAGAGGTTCTGCAGCCATAGAGGTAACCAGGGCCCACTCAAGCAGCTGTGATCAATAAAAGACGTTATCCTGCCAGGACTCACCGACGCCGGGCTGCTCTCTGGATCCGGCCTCCATGCCGAGCATGCGACTTGCAGCGAGGGGGCTTTCTCCTCCATTATTCCTAACCAGCATGTCCAGAGAGTCATTGCGGAGAGAAAAACCATCAGCCCGCACATTTGTTATCCAGCTCCCCTCTCCCAAGGACAATAGCCGATACAGTCCCCAAGTGCCTCCTCGCTCTCTGATTCTGCTGCTGTAATTGACAGCATCGCCGTGTGCTGATGAATGCAGACCCTTCATGTCAACGAAACAGCACACCCAGGGCCCGACACACTCGGCTCTGTCGGTTCTAATGAGCCTCCCTCCCCTCCAGGATGGGCAGGCAGGAGGAAGGGACTCTGTAAGCCTTCATTTGTGCAACGCAGAGGCCAAGGGGCTCAGTCATTCCCCAGGCATTTCCTGAGCGAGGGAAGGAGAGAGACTGCGCCTGGGAAGCCAGTGCCTCGTGCCCAGATGGCCAGCCTGTGGCTGGTATGGAATGAGATACTGGCCTGTGACCCAGTATTGGGTCACTTAGTTTAAATTTTTTTCTTTTTATTATTACTCCCCATCCTTTGTCTTTACCTCCATTTTAAGGTAGGGTCCCCCGAGTCTGTGCTCACCTTAAACTTACAATCCTCCTGTCTCTACCTTCCAAGGTCTGGTAAAAATAGGTGCGTACTACCTCGCATGCTCATCTCACCTCAAACTCACAATCCTCCTGCCTCAGCTTCCCAAGTGCTGGAACTATAGATGTGGGCCACCACATCATATCAGGAAATAAGCCCTTTAAAGAATATAATTATATACGTAACATACATATATAATATATGTGGAACTATATATACCTAGATGCTCACACGGCATTATTTATAATGATCCATCATTAATAATTTCCATGTTCAGCAGAGGGAGAGATTAAATTAGTGATGCTGAGTCCGTTAAGAGAGAGTTTTCTGCAGCCACATGTTAAAATCTGGGCTTGGCCATTTCTTTTTAAAGATGTGTGTATGTATGTGTGTGTGTGTGTGTGTTTACATTGTCTGTGCACGTGTACACCACACGATGTGGATGTCCACAGAGGCCAGAGAGGGTGTTGAAGCCCCGGGAGCTGGAATTACAGGCGATTGTGAGCCAACTGATAATGGGTTTTAGGAACCAAACTCGGATCTCCTGGAAGAGCCGTCAGAGCTCTTAACCGCTGTGCCGTCTCTACGGTCCTGGTTTTGCTATTTCTTAACTGTGAACTTAGGTAAGTTCTGTAACCCTTACACAAGCCATTTTCATCTGTGAGCCCTGGACATTTGTAGCAGCGTCTTTTTGAGTGGTTAAATGAGGTCCTGTGTGTAAGATGACTGACATGGGCCATAATCAAAGACTTATTGAACTTTTACCATCCCCAGCGGTAGTGACTGCTAAAAATTGCATGTTTGAAGAATATTTAATGACAGGAAATAAGCGAAGCATGTAATTTCATATAATCCAAATGTCATTACGGTTCCCTGTGTCTGTGCGTGGAGCCGAACTGTCTCTGGGGATGGGACAGCAGGTGCATTTTCTCTTTCGCGGCTCTCAGTATGTCCCAGCTTTTCTCCAGGAGCCTTTTAGTATTGAAAAGTGTGTATATACTTATGTCAAAACTCATCAGAGCATCCACCTTAAATATGCCGTGTAGAGAGCGTCTCAGCAATCGCTTAGCCAGTCCATGTGCACAGGCGCTGGTCTCGGAGAGCAGGCAGGTCTGGCTGTTGGCAGCAGCGATCGTGTGGCGCCTGGAGGCAGGTGGCATGGTGAGGCGTGTGCCAGGCCCAGCCCTCAGCACTCTGTACCGTTCGACAGGCTTTCTGGAGTCCTTTGGCCTCTTCGCCATCTTAGGGGTGAGGTGCAGTGGTGCTGCCCGTCCCGAGGACCTGCTCCATAGACGGGTGCTGTCATCGTAAGGTGACGATTGTGTCTCATCTTCATTCCACGTTGTTGCTGCTGCTTGGATTAGCCCCTTGTTACCGCCACGGAATACGTGACAGAAACAGCCGGAGAAAGGAGAGGTTTATTTTAGTTCACAGGGTCGGAGGTCTCAGTCCATTATGGGTGCAGTTTGTGATGACAGGAGCATGTGGTAGTTAGCGCTCCCATCACAGCAGAGCAGGAGGTAGAGAGCAGGCTGAAACCAGGAATGTTCTTCAGCAGGGACCTGCTTCTGCCAGCCAGACCGCACCTCCTGAAGAATGTGCAGCCATTTAACACTGCCTGAGACATTTCAGACTCAAGCCCCAACACCGCTCTAAAGTGGGTTTTCCTTCTTGACTTTTCAGATTGCCAGCGTCCTGACGTCGCAGAGCCCCTCGGTCCTCCTCACTCTGGTAAGTCGCTGGTATACAGGACCACGCAGAACTTGGCACCCAGGAGCGGCCTTTAGGAAGCCAAGAACCCGCCTCTGCCTCGGGGAGGATTAGGAGACCGAAAGGAAGCTCAGCAGCTTGGGAGGCTGAGGGCAGCCTGGGCTAGTGAGGAAGACCAGGCCTCACGTAAACACAACAGAGGAGCTGGGAACGGTCATGGGTGAGACGTAGGGCCACATGTTTAGTCCTAATGGCCGACTAAGACACTATCCTCAGTCTGCGTAGGATTTGCTGTGTCTGGTCTTGTGGCCACAGTGGGCAAGGTACCGCCAGCCTTCCTGGGGTTAAAACCAGCCTGGGGATGCAGCTGTGTCCAGCCTAAGCTCGTCACACTTCAGGGATAGATTGTCACTCTTTAGTCTCACCCTGAATCCCCTATGATAATACAATTTAAAAATCACACTTCGGGCATCTTTAGGACGGGCACAGCCTGAGAGGGGCAGGCGCGCGCGTGTGTGTGTCTGTCTGTCTGTCTGTCTGTCTCTGCCTGCGCTCTTGGTATCCAGGCAGGGCTTGGGATGGGGGCTGGGCTGTTGTGCATTCTTGTACCTTGACCTCAGGGCTCTCTCTCACGCAGAGCCCTTCTTCCCTCCAGAATGGCCCTTGTCTCCTTTGTTAACCAAGGGATACAGGAATAGGTTTCCCTCCCTCCTGTGGCTGAGCAGGAAGGTTAGGGGTGAGGATTGCGGTCAGAGCCGGCCTGTGTGATTTATCTGGGATCGCTGTTGGCCAGGGATCAGCCTGAGATTCTTGAGAAAGCTGTGGCTGCTGAAAGCGTCTTCCCTCTCTGGGATGGCTCGCTTTTCTCTGAACCCCTTGTTTCGTCTCATGTATGACTGTGTTCCGGTTGGATATCTGCTTACAGTTAGGAAACGGAGACGGATGGAGGCTGAGTCCCAGTTGTCCCTGGGTATCCGTGGAGGCTGGGATCCCAGACCTCTGGGGATCCAGGATGACAGATGCAGGAGTCCTTTATTACATTAACCTATGCACACGCTCGCAATCCAGTGGGTCGTCTCTAGGTTACATATAGAGTACACATACAGTGCTAAGTGCCTGTCTCAGTTAGGGTTTCCGTTGCTGCACTAAACATCACGACCCAAAGCAACTTGGGGAGCACAGGGTTCATTTCATCTATAGGTTACAGCCCATCATCCAGGGAAGTCAGGGCGGGAACTCCAGCACGACAGGGACCTGGGGCTGATGCAGAGGCTGTGTACAGAGCTGCTTACTGGCTCGCTCCCCAAGGCTCGCTCCTCAGCCCCGGGATGGCACCCCCTGCAGTGGGCTGGGCCTTCCCACCTCAATCTTAACCAAGAAAATGCCCTACAGGTTTGCCTTCAGGCAGGCCAATCTGGTGGGGCATTTTCCTTAACTGAGATTCTCTCTTCTCAAATGACTCTAGCCTGTGTAAGTTGACATGAAACTAGCCAGCACAGCGTCCTGTGTATAGTGTTACGCTGTCTTGTTTAGGGAACGATGGTAAGAAAAACATCTGCAGCTGTAATTCTTATTTTTTTTTGGGGGGGGGTTCAAATATTTTTGTTCTGTCATTACTGAACTGTAGTACAGAAGGCAGGACTCCCTTGGACCTCACACTGCTAGTGAGAAATGCATGTATGATAAAGGATAAAAAGCCATGCCTGGAGAGAGCAGATGGGGGAGGGGGAGGGGGAGGAGGGGGACAGGGAGAAGGAAAGGGGGAGGGAGAGGGAGTGTGTGTGTTGGCAGGGAAGGTATCTCAGGTTCTTGCTTTTCTTTGTCCAGCCCCTACCTGGGCCTGAGTGTCTGGGCTGTGTGAGCAGGGTTTGCCGATCCACTCTGACCTGCCCCTTGCTGGGGACCTGGGTGCTCTGACCCGTCCAGACCCATGCCTTGCTGGGGACCTGGGTGCTGTAGGTCTGTGGTGCCTCTGCTTCCTCTTCCTCTAATTTTCTATTTTCTCCTTTTTGTTGGTTTCTGTTTTTGTTTTTGAGGCAGAGTGTTTATATAGCCCAGGCTAGCCTTGAACTGGAGCCTTCCCCCTTCCTCAGCTCCCCACCCCCACCCCCAGTGCTAGAACTGCAAGCATGCACCACTATAGCTGGGTTTCTCTGCTTTTCACGTTGCACTGGGGTGAGGGGGGAGCCCCATCTTTGCTCTGGGGCCCAACACAGAGTCACGCTGCTGTGGATCGCAGTTGTCAGGGAAAGGCTAGAGGGGACGGACATGCTGGGCTGCGGGCCACCTTGTCCTCTTCCGTTTGAGTCTGGACAGAAGAGACAGACTCCTAGACAGGCCCCGGGAAACCTTGCGCCCTGCGTGGCACGCCTGTTCTCACGCCCTGCTTTCCTCCCCACAGCGTGGTGTCAACACAGACAGTGGCAGCGTCTGCAGAGAGGCCTCCTTCGAGGGCATCAGCAAGTGAGTTCATCCCCCCCCTCTCCCACCCGTGCCAGCTCAGCCCTCCCAGGCTGGCCACAGGAGACATGAAACGGGAGGGTGCCGAGAATGGATTCCACCTAGTGTTGGGAGGAAATGTGTCGAGAAGCTGTTTGCTTTCTTTTGTTTATGTTGTTTTTCACGTTGACTGATCGTGTGTGCATGTGGGGGTGTGTGCATGCCACCGTGCATGTGGAGGTCAGGGGACACCTTGCGGGGGTTGGGGCTGGTTCTTTTCTTCCACCATGTAGCTCCTGTATTGAACTGAGGTGGACAGGTTTGGTGGCAAAACAGCTTCACCCTGTAAGACACATCTCCCATGTCGCCAGCCTTGTTTTGTTTTGCTTTCTATTTAGCCCAGGCTAGCCTAAAAGTGGCCTACGGAGTGGGAGTGGCCGGTTTTTCTGAGACTAGCTCTGAGCTTTGTAGGTTTTTTTTTTTTTTTTTTTGTATCACCCCCCCCATGCCCCAGTCCTGGCCCAGCCAGGCTCTCAGTGACTGACTCCCTGTGTCCCCCACTGCCTTAATCTTTCACTCCCCAGCTAAGCTCTGGGTGAGTCCCCTAGTCCCTACTGAGGGACTAAGTCCCTTCTCTGGGAAGGAGGGTGATTGGTCTGCCTCCTTGTCACTCACCCATGCCCCAGAGAGTGCTGCCTGCTAGCTTAGGTGTGTCTCCCGGTCAGGCTGGGCCCTGGGAGGTCTGAGCTGGAGTGCCTGGGGTGCTACTGTAACAGATGGGCCCTCGAGGCAGCAAAACACTCCAGCCATGCTCCCGCACCTGAGCCACAGTCTCACCCCAACCACAAGTTCTCTGTAGCCACTCTGTCCTCTGTTGTCCTTTGGTGGACCCTGAGCTGGCACCGGGAGGAAGCTCCTTATAATTATGTATGAGTCTGAGCCACAGGAGGGAATCTGTGTCTGTTCGATGGAGGGGTGATTAGAAAGGATTATGAGCTCATGAATATGTATCATTCCTCCAGTGATAAGAGCTGTGGAGCACGGGGACTGGGTATCTAGTTTGTTTCTTTCATGGCACAAACTGCTGCATCCTCTTGGGAGTTTGCCCTAAGCAGCCTGGTGGTGACCAGCCCAGTCTGCTGTAATGCCCAGTCACTGTCTTCCTCTCCCCAGCACCGCTGGGCGCCTGCACCCCAGTGCCCTGCGTACCTCTCTCAGCCCATAGCATCTGTAGCCTCTGCCGGGTCTGTGCCTCCTCATGGGAAGGGCCCTGAGCTGGAAGCAGGTGCGCGGGTAGGTTCCTCGCTGACTGGCTCTGTGTTGGCCACCACGTGTGATGCAATGCTTCTTGGATGGAGGGGACCAAAGGAGTCAGCTGGTGGCCAGAGCCTGCGCAGTAGCTGGCTGCCTGCTGCAGATTTCTGCTCTGCAGAAATCCGTTACCCAGTGAGCCTTGGTCTCCCCTTCTGTGCAGTAGCCAAGGAGACCGGGCATCAGTGGCTGTAAGCTGTCCCAGACGGTGTGAGCCTCTCCCAGACTGCGGTCTGCTGATTGTGTTATTGGTGAGGTCTTCGTGGAGGAACACTTGGAAGAAGGTTTTGTTATTTTTGTTTAAAATTTCCAAAACTGGCGTTTGGATTAGGTTTGTGTTCCAACCCCAGGTGTGGTGGACGTTTATGAGTTGGATTTGGAATGTCTGATGCAGGTGGCTATAATTTGGTTAGGAGCAATCTTTCTGCACATGGGATTGTGTGCCGCATGGGTTTATGGGAACTCTTGGTTTAGGGTATAAAAGGTTTAAAGTCCCAAAAGCTGGGGAGTTGGAGGGGGGCTTGGTTGGTGGTTCATTGGTTGGGTTGTCGTCATTCGTGTGCTGATTCTTAAAAAGAACAAAGGTTGGAGAGCTTGAATTTACAGATCATGAGCTGAGATGCTAGTCTGTCTCACTGCCAACTAGTTCTCTTCAAGCTTAGGACAGCCTAAAAGAGGCCGTGAAGATTTCTACCTTTCTCTCATTCTATATTAAGGCCGCTTGCAAAAGCAGTGAAAATTCCTTTCTATCCTTCCTTTCTCTTTCCATAAAAAGAAGGTAAAAGGAGTGGTTTACTACTATAGTCCTGGGTTGAAGCTGCTGAGGCAGATCTCTGCTGCCCTGGGACCCACACAGTTACCATGGTCACTGGGGGTCAGAAGTGGAGGCCTTACTCTGTCTCACTGAGAGGACTCCCTTCAGGAACCCCAACCTTGCTCTCCTCTGAGCAGATCCCAGCTCTGCCCCTTGTTCTCCCTTGAGTCTCTTCAGTCCTTCCAGAACCCCATTGAGCTTGCGCTCTGCAAACCTCCACCCAGCTGACATCGTGAGACTTGTCTGACCGGTTTTGTCTTTGAGACAAGGTCTTGTTCCATAGCTGAGGCTGGCCTGGAGCTCACAAGTCTCCCATTACAGGGAGACCACCGTGCCCAGCTTGAAGACCTCTTCCTGAGAGCCAGGGACTGCTTTACTCTTTCACAGTCTTTTCTCACTCACAGGATGCACATATTTAATGGGGGGCTGCCTTTGGTGCTCCCCAGGCCCTATAGCTATTGAGCTGGACTGGAACATAACTTTTCACGTTGGGTGTGGGCTGGCTTTGTTCCTGCACCCCAGTGATGAGCTATTGGCCAGAGTCTGACTCCTGATCTCTGCTTTGCTTCGGATTGCCTGACCAGTGTCCATGTTCCCTTCCCTGTCTGGTCCGAGGTGCCCCTCTTCTCCGGGTCCCACTTCTCCCTCTGTCACCCTTTGTGTAATTTTCAGGGGTTCCTGGGCGGGAACAAGAGCCTTCATCGGGTCCTCTACCCTACACGCCTTGAGCACTGACTGGGGTCCTGGCCACCGTACGTCTGTTCCTGGGCTCTGGGTGCAGCCAGCCCCCTGCCTCTCTTCAGCCATGTGGCTAGTACCTCAGTTCTGCCGCCCGCTGGTCTCAGCCAGGCAGGGGAGAGACCTTGTCCTCCAGGGCCACTGTGACTCAGGACTGCGTCTACCTGCCTGCCGGTGTCTCCAGCTGTTTGCTGGATAATAATAGCCGTTTCCTGAGCAAGACGAGTCTCGCTGTTGTCCTAGTTTCCACTGCTCTGTCCCCAGTCCCCTCTCACTGCCCAGGTGAAGCGCCACATTCCTGCGATTTTTGCTTTTGGTTCTTGTAACTGTCTCTGAAACGCCTCCATCTTGGATCTCTGTTTGACCTTCTGCCTAGAGTGATGGCTCATGTTTGGCCCTCTCCATCAATCCCGATGGGCATCCCAGGCTGCCTTTTCCCCTTGGCCTGCATGAAGGGGCTGGTGGGCTAGCAGTGGCCTTACAGGTCTACCTCTCCTAGACCCTCTGAGCAGCCAGGTTTGTGACCTTCATTTCAAAATGTGGCTTCGTGGGGTGACCTGCCTGGGGTACAGTCCATGGGTGTGCAGCCTTGCCTCCCAGGGCCAGAGCCAGGCCTCCTGAGGCCCACAGCAGGGTATGCGCCAAGTCTGAGCGTGGTAGGGACAGTAGAGGACCAGAGAGAGGAGGGAGGCAGAGGCGAGGGAGGCGGTAGACATGCCAGAGGTCAGAGAGGTCCCCGCTGGCGCCTCAGGTCGCTGGGCTCACAAGAGGCACGGCTTGTGTTACTTTTCCGTCTTTCTGCTTAGCGAGGGGTCTAGCCAGCCCAAGGCACCATGCTTGGCCTTGTTGGATCAGAGACAAGTTCCAGGGAGTGTTTAGAAGAAGGGCTCTCAGTGGACTCTGGGAGACAAGGCGGATGGGAGCAGGCTCAGGTACGCACTGCCAGGCTCTGCTGTGGGCACACGAGCTGGTCGTAGCCCAGAGCTGGGAAAGGCAGAGATGGGGAGGACAGACAGCAGTGAGGAGGGCGTAAGACTTCTTGTAGCCCTTTCCTGAGCAAGACATCTTTTGTCCTAGTTTCCACTGCTCTGTCCCCAGTCCCCTCTCACTGCCCAGGCGAAGCGCCCCTACGGCACTTGGCCCCTGCAGCCTATGACCAAGCCAGATGTTGCGGTTAGCGTCTGAGGAAGTAGAGTTTAGGGCAGGGTTTCCTGAGACAGGGAAACTGACCGTGAAAGTTCTGTGGAGGGGTCATGTGGCCCAAGCTGAGGGCCACCTGTCCTCAGTCAGGACACGTACTGGTGGTACTCCTCCAGACAGGCAGGCCCTGTGCCCATGTTCTGGGTGGAGACAGCGAATTACAGAGCTTGCTGTTTCACACCGTCATCTGAGAGAGAAATATGGTCCTTATTTCACATCAGCTGGCTATTGAGAACAAGCATATTTCTTATCTTTTGGCATTTAGTTAAATTGCCTTGCGTATTTGAAGACAATTGGTTACAAATTAATTCCATTTAAATAAGCAGTTAAATATGAAATGCTGAATTTGGGACTTGTTAATTCAAGGATATTAATATTCAACGATGTGAATTTTAAAACCCAGAAGTTAGAGGGACATTCTTAAAACTTGACGATTTACAGCAAAATGCCAATTTGTGGTTTGGGGACCATGACTTTCGGGTGACTGTTAACTTGCATATCGAGTTAATCTTTAGCATTGGGTTTCAAATTGTGGCCCATAGAAATCTCCACGAAGGGAGAACATGCCCCAGCCCCCTCGCAGGCAGTGGGGGTGGGGGTCGGGGCCGGGGCCGGGGTGCTTGTCTCCAGGGTGGGTGTTGTAGAAGTTTAGTTTTTGTTGTGTTTAAAATATTGTTTCGTGCACAGTTGGGTGAGGGTCTGCCTAGGTCTTGGTGTTCTGTACTGTCTGCAGGTGTTGGGTTTCTGTGGGGAAGGTTTGATTGTTCCTGATCCGCACCTGAGGAGGTCAGAATCAGTAGAAACACCTGCGCTCAGATGCTCAGGGCTCCACTGTCCCGTATGGCGCTGGCCAGGTTAGTGGTTCCCTCTGCTGAGGTCTGGCAGGGTTCGCACCTATGGAAATGCCACCACATTAAGTGTTCTGCGTCTTCATGTGTGTGTACATGTCTGGATGGCACCATGCCTCTCAAGTGCATGTGCTGTGTGTGTCTGCCTGTGTCTGAGCATATGGGATAATCCCTACCTTGTAGTTTTGATTTCTGCCATCTCACGGTCAACTGCAATCTGAAAACGTTACATGGAAAATTCTAGAAATATGAATTCATAAGGACCCTGGCATTCAGGGTAGGACACCTGTTGAGGGCTTTTGTCCCCACAGAAAAGACCCCTGAAAACTCTTCAGTGAGAAGGGAGGCCCAGAAAAGGAGGCCCAAGGGGACCAGCCTTCCTGGAGAAGGACGTGGGAGGGATGCTCTGCCCAGGCCAGGCGCTCCCAGGCACACCCCCTTCTGTGGGACTCTGTTCTCAGCCCTCACTCGCACAGGTTTAAGACTGGCCAGGCTTGCTCAACTTCATAGTCCTCTTACCTCAGCCCATGCATAGCTGAGGCTGCATTGCCACGCTTGGCCAGGTCATCAGCTCGTGTCGTACCCCAGACGTGAATCACGCCTGTGTCAGTTATCCGTGGCACACAGGACACTCACCATAGACTCTCAGTAGCTGCCTCTGTTACAGATCAGCCGTGTGGTACCCCGGTACTTGTGTTCAGATAGCCTTCGTTTTACTTACTAATTAATTTTTCCAGAGCGCAAGTCTAGCAGTGCTGGCAATTTTATTATAGTATGTGTAATTGTTCTGTTTTATTATTAGTTACTACTCGCCTCCTACTGTGCCTGACGATAAACCTTTCTGTAGCTATTCACGGTTGGGGGAGGGAACCATGATGTATGTCATGTTCTATGTTGTCTGCATTCTCAGGCGTCCACTGGGGGTCTGGGAATGTGTCCTTCCTAGGACATGGGCGACATCTTTGTCCGTCTGTTTGTGTCTCGGTGTCTCTTACTTGCACTTCTGTATATAATATCTGTCTATTCTAAGCTCACAGCTGTCTGTGTGTGTGTGCGCAGCTGTGTCTGTGAGACAGACCTTGCTGCTTCTGCATGTATGTGTGTGTGTTTGTGCATGTGTGTCTGTGTGCACGTACATATACACACTTTGTGAAACGGGATGCAGCTGGCTGTTGAGTAGCCAGGCCACTGCTTTCCCTGAGGGCACAGTGACAGTTGTGGAGATGGGCAGTGTCCGTGTTGTCTTGATTTGCGTGACCTGCTGCTCTGTTTTTTGAGCCACATGGATGTCTGTAATCTCTCTGGTACTCCACAGGTAGGACTTAGATCTCTTCGTTTGTATTTTATGAGGGTGACTGTTTGTCTGCATGCATGCCTGTGTATCAAGTTCAGGCAGTGCCCTCAGAGGCCAGAAGAGAGCACTGCATCCCCGGGAGTTAACAAACGGTTGTATGCTGGTAGGTGCCGGCAGCTGGACGCAGGCACTCTGTAAGAGCAGCGAGTGTTAGCCATTGAGCCATCCTCCAGGCCCGTGACTTTGATTCTAAAGTATTTAAGTTGGTTTAGAACCCAGGAGCCTTGTCTGTGTACTTCAGGGACGAACCCTCTAAGGCTGCTGGGACCTTTCCTGCCCATCCCTGCTCCTTGATCAGAGGAAAGCAGTCAGCCTTAGAGCCATTGCAATCATGTTCCAGTTCCAGTAATGGGGCCATGGAGAGTCCCCGAGTGGCATGAAGTCAGGAACTCACGGATTTGTCTCTGCCTGGGGGCAGGGGTGGGGGCAACGACCATAGAATCCAAGCAGGCCAAGGGCCCAAGGCTCCTCTGCGGGTTCACGGAAACAGGGTTGCTTGCTCACCAAGTTGTATAGCCACCATCATTCTCAGTTTGGGGACATGCTCCTCACCCAGAGGAAACCTTGTGCTCATGTGCAGTCAGTCCGCTTCTCCAGGCCCTCACTCTGTGCGGTCCCTGACACCGTCTCTCTGTTCACCTAAGGCTTGATGACAGAGACCCATTTGTGGACTTCTGCATCTGTGTCTTTCTCTTGTCATCAGGTGTGGGTGTGTTTGTATGTGTGTGGGCACACATCTGTGTGCATGCACATTCACGTATGTATCTGTGCATGTGTCTGCGTTGGTAATTTTTAAGGAGTTATAAGCAAAAGCTACATTCCTGCTTTCTCCATATTTGCCTACATGGTCACCCTTACCAGCGCCCCCCACCCCAAGACTTATTTTTATGCATATCTGTGCGTGTGTCTGTGTGACTGTGTACGTGCATATCCAGTGCCTGTGGAGGCCAGAAGGGGGCATTAGAGCCCCTGGAACTGGAATTACAGAAAGTTGTGAGCCACCCAAAATGGGTTCTGGGAATCAAACTCCTTTCTTCTGGAAGAGAAATATGCACTCTTAACCACGAGCCATCTCTCCAGCATCAACCATGCCTTTAAAAACCAAACAGAACACCCTCTTTTTTACATGAATTCACGTGTGTGTGTGTGTGTGTGTGTGCACGTGTCATGCATGGTGCGCATGTGGACTTCCGAGCACACTTGTGGGAATCGGTTCTCTTCCACCGCATGGGTCCCAGGAACCGAACTGACGTCATCACGCTTGCAGCAAGTGCCTTCACCCACGGAGCCATCCGCTGGCCATCAGGGCCTGCCTCTTCTGCGTGGGATTCATGCCACTCTGTAGTGCCCTTTCAGTCTGAGGGAATCCTTGTAGGACAGGTGAGCTTGCGATGACTTCCCTCACATTTCGTTTGTCTGAGGTATTTTGATTCTCATTTTTTTTTTTAAGCAATGCAAGAGACTGTCTATTTTGAAAGGATTTTGCCATAACCGTAGTGAACACGCTCCAAGCAGCTGTCCGTTCTCTCCATCCCCATCTTCATAGGCACACATGCCTGCTTCCTTGTAATCTTTCTCTGTGCGGCCCCATCCTTCTGACCTCGGAGAATTCACCTCTTCCATGTCTTTACCCTGACACTAGTGTACAGAAGTCTCCTTGGCTACATCAAGTCAAACTTGTGGTCCGTGCAGGCCTAGGCCTCCACAGTGGCAGGCGTGCTGCTCAGAGTACACATGGCACATAGCAACCTGCACCTTGGCTAGACTCCTAGGTACCACACTGGGGGGCAAGTGGTTGATGCCCCGGGAACACCAGCCCGCAAACTGGCCGCTGTTCCCGGTCTTGATGGCAGTGATGGTGGCATTTACATCCATGGGTAGCATCTCCACGGTACAGGAGGCCACAGCACGTGTGGTGCTGGAGGTCACCCTTGACCATTTGATTGGCAGCCTCAAAGCAGCTCTCGTTGGTCTCTGCCATCAACAGTTCTCACAGTAGGCCTTCTCTGCAGAGGCGGAAGCATAGGTGGCCACGGGGCAGTAGAAACAAGGGCAGGCACTAAGTTGGTCTAGAACTCTAGTCAGGTTCATGCTTGGCCCTTCGGAGAGCAGAATAGCTGTCTATGACAGGAGGCAGTTTGAGTGACGAGACGGTTGAGGTCGGTGTAGTTGGGTGTTTTGTGGTCCTCCATGAAGGCACAGTCTGAGTTCAATTCCCAGTGCCCACATGGTGGCTCGGGGCTATCTATGACTTCAGTCCCAGGGGATCCAGCGCTCTCTTCTGGCCTCTGCAGGCAAAGCACCCATGTACATGAAGTGAATTTGTTTTTAAAAAGGATGTGCAGATTTGTATTTTTCATCAAATTAGTGAAAATTTCAGCCCCACCCCCAATTCTCTTTCTGTCCCCCTTTTCTGGCACTCCCATATGTGTGCATTGATGAACTTGGTTAGGAGTCTGCCTAGTGGGGAAGAGGGGGTGTTTTATAGTCAAAATGCTTGCCCTCCAACTGACCACACTTAGGGGCGAGAGCCCAGGCCTCCGGGCCTGCACGGAGTGAGCAGCAGCTTTCTCTGGCTCAGGGAGTCAGGAAGTAAAACCACCGGTGTGGGGCTCTCCTGGTCATGGTGTGTGTGCTGAATGAGGTCCACCTGCCGGGCTATGGTTGTCATCCCATTAATGCCTTCGGTATATTTTCTCTTTACAGGTTCAATGTCAACAACACCATTCTGCACCCAGACATCGTGGAATGGTGAGTGCCGCTTGGGTTATTAGCCCCGTGGCTAACTGTGCTCTGCGCCTTCAACCACCCTACTCAGAGAGCCCGTCTTAGCGTGCGCACCCCCTGTTATCCATGTTCTTCATGTCTGTGGCTCTCCCCCGGCAGCGCTCTGTGCAGCTGTGGGGTGAACTTTCTCAGGCTGGGGGTCCCTTCTGTGCGCCCTCACTTCTCTTCCCGGGCCACTGAGCTGCTCTCAGGTGGCAGCAGAACAGTTTTCTTTGTTGAGTGGCTGCACTTACTGTGAGTGGGAGAGAGACGACTCGAGAGTCCGCGCCATCTCCGCACTCCACGGGGTGTATAAGACTCCTCACTTCTGCCCCGAGTCTGTGGTGACATTTTCCCGCCTAGTTGGGAGATCTGGCTTGTGAGCCTTGAAATGTGGGGAATACTGTGTCCTAAACAGTGGAGTTGAGGGGGTGGTGTGTGTGTGTGTGTGTGCGCGTGCGTGTGTTTGTGTGTATGTGTGTGTGTGTGTGTGTGTGTGTGTGTTTGTGTGTGTGTATGTGTGTGTTTGTATGAGTGTGTGCGTGTGTGTGTATGTGTGTGTGTTTGTGTGTGTGTTTGTGTGTGTGTATGTGTGTGTGCGTGTTTGTGTGTGTGCGTGTGTTTGTGTGTGTGTGTGTATGTGTGTGTTTGTAGTGGGTGCATGTGCGTGTGTATGTGTATGTGTATGTGTTTGTGTGTATTTGTGTTGTGTGTGTGTATGTGTGTGTGTATGCGTTTGTGTGTGTGTGTGTGTATGTGTGTGTTTGTGTGTATGTGTGTGTGTTTGTATGTTTGTGTGTTTGTATGTTTGTGTGTGTATGTGTGTGTATGTGTGTGTGGCTGTGTGTGTGTATGTGTGTGTGGCTGTGTGTGTGTATGTGTGTGTATGTGTGTGTATGTGTGTATGTATGTGTGTGTGTATGTGTGTGTTTGTATGTGTGTGTGTGTGTGTATGTGTATGTGTATGTGTTGTTTGTATGTGTGTATGTGTGTATGTATGTGTGTGTATGTTTGTGTGTATGTGTGTATGTATGTGTGTGTTTGTGTGTGTGTATGTGTGTGTGTATGTGTGTATGTATGTGTGTTTGTGTGTGTGTGTGTGTGTGTGTGTGAAAGAGACAGACAAACAGACAGGAATTGAGTGCTAAGGAGCCCCTGTTCAAGGACATCTGGGAGAGGGTAGTGTCCTTGTGTGGCTAGGACGTGGACCCTGCTGGTGGAATGAGGGACAGCATTGCTGTCAGGATTTCGGCTTTGTCACAGGAGACTTTCAAAGGACTTGAGTGGGGTACAGATCAGGTTTGTATTTCCGAAAGCCATTTTAGCCTCTAACTGGAGACTCGGCTAGAGGCAGGAGTGGGAACCAGTTGCCGTGGGAGGGATTGCTGCTGAAGCCAGGAGCCCATGGAGGTGGCGGGGTGCAGGACTGAGACTGAGAGTAACAGATCTGAGACTTATCTCAGCTGTGTTGAGTCTGAAGCAGGTGCCCATGGGAGACAGGTGGACCCAAGAGCTGCTGACAGGTGTCGGTAGTGACCCTGGCCCAGTGCTGGTCACAGCCTCACAGTCTGTGAGGCTGGAGACTGCCCTTCAGATTCATGTTGATCAAGTAACCAACACCTGTCTCTCTGCAGTGTGTGCAGCACACAAGTCCCATGTGCTGGGAACCGGCCTGTGCCCTCCGCCTGCTTCACTGTGACTTTCCCTGAGGTCACTTGCCAGTGGGGAGTGTGCTGAGACCACAGCTGAGTTTCGAGCTCCAGCATCTCCCTGAGGGATGAGCCCTTAGTTCATCACTTTAGAGCAAACTCGCTCTAATTCCAGTGACATTTGCGAGGCTCCAAGGTGGAGTCTGCGTTCATAAGAATGCTTCTCAGCTTTATTAAAGCGAGCAGCAAAAAGGACTTATTTGGCATTTGATGGCAGTAGAACAATTTCAGAAATGTCACATTGTCCTTGCTGCCTCGGGGGTGTGTTTTAATAGCACAGGGCCCAGTCTCTGCAGTGATACAGTTGATCTTGGCAGATCCGTCATAGCCACAATTACTCCTCCTTGCCAGAACCCGGGAGGGGCTCTGGGCGTGACAGCGGCGGGTCCGGCATCTCCCAGAACAGGTGGCTTTCTGTGGTGTAGAGTTACTATTTGATGTTATGATTTTGGGAGTTTACAGTGTGTGTGTGTGTGTGTGTGTGTGTGTGTGTGTGTGAGTGTGTGAGAGAGAAAGAGAGAGGGAGTGAGAAACAGACAGACAGACACTATATAACTCAGGCTGGCCTCAACCAGCCTGAAATCTTGTCCCAAATGCTGGACCATAGGTGCATGCCAACACACTCAGCTGCTCCCAGGTCTTAAATGTCCTGGCTGCCTGCCCTCTCCTCTCGACCCTATGGAGGGAATCTGCCAAGGAGAGACCGTCCCCCCGTTTCTTCTATCTGCAAAGCAGGTGGCTGGTGCAGTGATTGGATGAGATGAGACAGGAGTCAGGTGCTGGCGTGTCTTAGCAACACCGGCCCCTGCTGAGACCCTCATGTGAGCTCTCTCTGACGAACACTGGCCATGCCACTCTTCACAGA
>JAMJFZ010002050.1:0-56074 GCA_026225945.1 Cricetomys ansorgei | reverse complement strand
GACAAGCAGACAAAAGCAGGTATGGTTTGTTGGAGGCTGTTGTGCGGTTCAGCAGGGCCCAGGAGCACCCAAACCCCTGTCTGGAGAGTAAAGGAGGGCTCCTGGAAGCTGATGGGGCACTAGGCTCAGAATCTCTGAATCTCTTACTACTGGGTGGAGCAGGATGCCCAGGCTTGGGGAGAAACAGAGTGGCCCGGCAGGGGCCCAGGCCCAGGCCCAGGCCCAGGCAGGAGGATGCTATTAACCCATGGTGTCCCATCCACCTGTGATGTTCAGGAACCAGTGTGGTGGGATCATTCAGACCAGTGAGGGATGCCCCACGTAAGGCCCTAGAAAGAGCAAGTCAAGGTGACTTAGATGATAACTGTAGAAATTTCCAGCTGGGCCTTTGCAGCTGCATGCTCCTCCCGTGTGTTCTTCATTGACCCTGTATGGCGCAAGCCCAGATTGTCACCACAGGTCCCAGAGGAGGGTTGCACACAGGCCTTGCCCTAGCCAGACACAGAAGTTTCCTCCGCCTGTTCCAGAGAACATCCCAGGGCTGCAGCGTTCGCATGCGGTCTGTGCAGTAACCTAGGGGCTCAGTGCTGTGGGCTGCCCTGCTGAGGTCAGCTAGTCTTGATCAGTTGGGCATCTCCATACCAGGCTCTACGCAGGTACCCAGGGACCTGTGCCTGCCCTGAATCTGCAGAGGAAGGGCCAGGCCCAGCCAGGCCCTGTAAGAGACCAGATGAGCACCCATACCTGTGAAAGCAGAATCTGGCCTGGCAACAACCAGTCACTGTAGCAGGTTCTGGGTGGATGGGGGAGGCAGGGAGGGGAGGTGTCTTTATGCAACAGGATGTCAGGAGAGAAGTCTAGCTTATGTCACTAGGCAGTCACAGCCCCTCCTCTGAAGTCCCCCAGGCCTGCGAGGCCCAGAATCACTCTGCCCAGTTAGTCTGTGGTCACCACATAGTTCTCCTGGTGGAGGCTTAGTGGGAACTGACTTTATGGCACATAGGAAAGCGTGGCCTGTGTCTTGCCCAGACTTCTTATCCTGATCATTAATTTTGAGGGAAAAATAAAAGCAAAACAACTTAAGAAGCAAGCTCTCAAGACCATATAGAAATCTACCCTAAGCTGGGAGCTCACGTCAGTCAACAGCCAGGCCCAAACTCATTAGTCAGAACCAGCCCTGGAGGCCTGCGGTTCCATCACCAATGACTGGTTGCTACAGGAGACACCATCTCTCACCTGAATGTCTCGAGGGTTGACTGGGAACTTGTAAGGACTGGCATAGATTGGAATGATCTCACTGCCTGGGCTCCTAGGTCGGGCTGCGCAGGGCAATCCACCCAGGAGCGAGAGGTGCTTCCTGCCTACGTGCAAGGTCTCCTTACACTTCCTCCTTTCCCTTTGTCCTGATATGTAGCCCAGGCTGACCTTGTTCTCATGATTCTCTTTAGCCCCTCCCCCCATCCCATTCTGGGACTGCACTGCTTGTGTGAGCTTCTCTGAGTGGAAGAAGCCAGGTTCCCCGGGCTACACAAACACAACCCTGTTGATGTGATACACTGGAGAAGACATCAGTCCACAGATGGAGAATGGGAGTGAACTGACACTGTTGGCTTCTGCTGAGGCTCAGCGGAAGCTCTTGTGTGAACCGGAACCCGGTGTCGTGCAGTTTTTCTGACCAGGGGTTTTTAGTGACTCCAACGAGGGCCCCAGAATCTTCTCTGGACACACCAGGGCTTGTTTATGAGTGACCAGGATAGAGGTGTCATCCCTTACGTTGGCTCCGTCTCACTGCCTACTACGACACAGTTGGACTAGTGCCTGAGCACCCTGAGGAGCTGAGGCCAACATGAACTGGGGCCCGCCACCACGCCCAATCACTTAGATGTCCATCTCCGGGATGGGTGGTGGCCCTGGGTGTTTCGTGTGGAGAGGTGGCAGTGGAAGACAGGCCAGGGAGCAGTCCCACTGTGAGGAGAAGCTCTTGTAGAAGTCTAGGTCCTGTCAGCTGCTGGAGACCAAGATAGAAGAGAGGCCCAGATACCAGTGGCTTAGCTCATCCCCACTGGATGGGGCAGCCCCATGTGGCCCCTGTATAGGCAAGAACAGCCATGGCAGCAGGAGCCAGGACATGGGAACTGACAGGCTCTCAGACCATCCCATTAGCCCAGGACTGGATTCTGGGTCTCCTGGATTCCAGCAGTGCTGTCTCAGGCCTCTTCAAATATCTGAAGAGACACCAATGGGCAGTGTTGATCCATCTCCTGATAGTAGGGGTCCAGAGAAGGTGGGTGGCCTACAGGCACCCAGATTAAGCAGCCAATAATAGCAGATACCGAGCTGATGGTCAGGCCATCTACTGCTCTGTGTTGAAGCTTTAGTCTTTGACCCCAGACTTGGTAGGACAGCCAGTGTGTGTGCGGAGGGGGCACAGCTGGCTGAGGCTGGGGGATCCCCCGTCACCAGGGGAAGGCCTTGTGCTCCTCCAGTCCTCGGCCCTCCCCGAATCCTTCTTGAGTCTAGTGTGTCTGCTCGTTAAATCCCTGCAGGCCGCCCCAGAGGGTGAATCTATCTCACTACACCATAAACACTGTCCAGAATCGATGGCAGCTGGGGTAGATGGGGCCTTGGAGGGCTCGGGAGCTGTTGGGAGCCAGCCAAAGTCAGTGCTGTCCTGGCAGGATGCCGGGCCGCTTGGCTCAAGGGTATCCCTGGGATGTACCGGGTCAGGTTTCTGCAAGAGCTGTGGTGGACAGCACAGTATTTGGGGCCCCTTCCTGCTGGGTGCTTGGCCAACCGCTCCCAACGCTGGCACCAGTGCCCTCCCCTGGGTTATGGAACACAAAGGTGTGGTTGGCATGGGTGTGTCCCCTTCAATCAAAGCCTCCACTGTTTTAAACTTGTCTGTTGTAGGATTTGAAGAGTAAGGAGCAGTTCACACCCTCGGACTCTGACTGTTACAGACAGAGCAGCACTAGGGACAGCCGACACACGCCCTGTGGTGCGGCCATCTCTCTAGTTCCAGGACTCTCAGCACCTCAGTGGGAGCGCCAGGACCCACAAGCAACCCCTGCCACGTTCCCTTTCTTCCTCTTCCGGCCCTGAGCATCCGCTGCGTTGGTCAGCCTCTCTGGTGCCATGATAATACTCATCATAAGCGACCTGAGGGAGAGGACTTGCTTTGTCTGCTGCTTCAGAGGGCGCGGTGCACCGTGGTGGGGTGGGCGAGGGAGAACAGAGCAGCTCACACTGTGGCGGCCAGGAGGCAGAGAGGGAGAATGCCTACCTATCACACATTCTTCCATTTGCTTTTTATCGCATTGGTGCCCCCCCCCGCCCCGCCCAGTACAGGACAGGGCCACCCACACTGGGGTACTTGCCCTTCAGTTGGCTCTGTCCGGAAATACCTTCGCGGCACAGCCAGGCAGTTGAGATGAAGCACCACAACCACTGATCTGCTTTCTGTCTCTGGGTTTGTCTGTTCGAGATATCCCATACGCCTGTCAGCCTCGTGACAAAATACCCAAGACAATCTTACCAAGAGAAAATGTTTACTTGGCCTCCGGGTTTCACAGGTTCCCATTCCTGGAAGCTTGGTCCTGTTGCTTTGGGTCAGTAGGACCCATCTCACCTGTTGACAGTGGGTGCTTTAAGCTCAGAGCGGACATACCCAGGACAGATGGGTGTGTGTGTGTGTGTGTGTGTGTGTGAGAGAGAGAGAGAGAGAGGGAGGTGTTCTTAAGGCCCCAAGGCCACCTGCCGTCAGCAGTGGCAATCTTTTAGTTCCTGCCTAGCCCAGCCTTCTTTCTGTCCCTTAGTTCCTTAGGACCCGTAGCTGGATTTAGGGTATCCTGGTTCCAAGACTCTGAACATAATCCCTTCTGTGAATACCTATTTCCTAATGAGGTGACAAGTTCCAGGGGTGGGATGTGGGCTCGTCTCTTATGGACATCAGGCCATGCCCTGCAGAGGGGGCTCAGGAGGTGGCTGTGTGTGTGTGTGTGTGTGTGTGTGTGTGTGTGTGTGTGTGTGTGTGTGTGTGAAAGAGACAGACAGACAGACAGGATGGGGCAGCGTGCTGCTGTGACCCTGAGGCCTTGCTGGGTCTGTCTGGTCCTCATCAGAGTACATCTCCAGCCAATACTCCTCTTCTGGGAACCCGACCTGGCTCCTCCCCTCCAGGGAGCTTTGTGTGGGCCTAATGAGGCACTTGACAGCTCAAGAGCCGGAACTAATAGGACAAGGGGTTCTGGGGACAAAGGACAAAGGGGTCTTTAGTGATGTCCTCACCATAAGGCTCTTGCTGGGACTCACCCTGCAGCAGCTGCACAAGGACGAACCCCACATTTCCCAGACATGAGCAAATGGTTGCCTTGCAAAACACGCATAGATAGCCCTGCGTCAGCTCTCCACAGCAGGACCCCGTTTTGACAGAAACAGGCTGGCGAGCTCAGACCGCTGTCTGGCTAGTGGTCCCCTGGCCCCACTGGCCTCCCTTGGCGCTGCCAATTTGGCAAGGATGCTCTGTGGTCTTGTCTTCTGCATAAACTGGAAAGATCAGACCCGGGGCTTCACTGGAAGAAGTTTAACTGAACCCAGAGCCGCCCGAACAGGCGATGCCATGGTTAGGGCACAGGTGTCAGGGTCTGGTAGCTCCTAAGGGGGCTGTATTCAGGAGTTACTTCACAGTTACAGAGCCTGTCCTACGTCACAGACATCTCCTCTTCCCCCGTGTTCCTTTCCTCGTCCAGCAGCGGTTAAGTCAATCTGTGAGCTGCAGGCAAAGCACTGAGTAGGGCCAACTATGGTCCTATCTGGTCTCCTCCTCAAAGCTGACTCCCCTGACCCACAGGGAGGAAGCTTGTAGAAAGATGAAGAAGCCCTGGGCTAGGACAGCTGCTGCCACCAGAGACCAGAGGGACAGCCTCAGCTGGCACCAGCCAGCCCCACGGGGACCCAGGCAGGGCCAGCGGTGGACAGGAAGCAGGTCCCCACGAGGCCTTGGTACATGACTTCTGACAGAAGCTCCCCAGAGCTCAAGACATTTTGCCTGAAGTCCAAGAAATGCTGTGTTCCTGCCTCCAAAAACCCTGAAAACATATTGAGAGGTCAGAGATAACAGATAACAGAGCCTCTGTTAAATCTGAAGGAATGGAGAGAGACTGTTCCTAGTTGGTAAGGCCCCTGGAACCAGCCCACTTCAGCTCAGCCAATGGGGGGCGGTGCGTCTACCCTAGGGGTCCTCCAATGGGGCTACAGCAACTTTCAGGACATTGGTCTTCCTCCTGCCCATTCAACCTGCCTTTGTTAAACATGCGTAGCTTGGAAAGTAGGCCGCTCGGGGCTGGTCGGGGAGGGCCTGGACCCCACTCCGTGGAGCTGCTGGGCAGACCGGCTGCCTGGCTGGAGGCATTTGATTTTCTGACTCAGATGTGTATTTATAGCAGACAGCCGCTCCAAGGACGCACTCTCCTCTGTGGCGGGAGCTCGGCAGGAGCATCAGACGGCGCTGTCCCTTCCCTGCTGTGCTGAGAAGATGCCTGCCCAAGGGGACAGCCGGAGGGCTTGGAAATGGGGCCACTCGGGCCACAGAGGGACAGCCCAGGCGCAGTGACCAACTGTGTGTCCCACGTGGGCAGCGGGATGCTGCCTCTCTGAGCACCTGCCTACTGTCCCTCTACCTGCAAGCCAGTCCTTTCCCGCATGGGCCACGTCTGTCCTGGGGACCGTGGGTGTCTGAAGACTACGCCGACCTGTGCTGACAAGGCCGGTCCCTCCGCTGTGGGTTCCCCATCTGTTCCAGGGACAGATGTCTGGGACAGCACTGGTGTCATACGCTGTGGTCCCCTCGTGCATCCCGCTCCTGAGGGGGGATGGATGGACATGGACAAGGTTACAGAAGTGCTTGTCTGGGCTCAGTTCCTCACTTCAGGGTAACCTCATGCTTGCCTCCTCTGTGTCCCCCAGCTGTCCCTCTGTGACCGCCTAGGCCGTAGGGATGGCAGGCCCCCAGGTGACAGGCATAGGCAGGGCAAAGTAGTCCCAGTGTCTTGGAACCTGAGTGCCAGGACAGGAAGCCCGTTCCTCCCAACCCCAAGCTCTAGGTAGCTGTGTTCAGAGAGAAACACCCCACCCCAGGATGGAGGAATAGGTCCCTGTCACTGACCCCGAACCTAAGAGGGCTTTCCCGAGCACCCCTTTCCGTACCCCAAGCCTGGCCCTTACGCGGGCTGTGTCACAGAGAAACAGCAGGTTTTTCAGTGTCTCAGTTGTTTTGCCAGAAGAACAGAAACTCCTGTTCTGTTTTTCAAGCCATGAGAGGTTTGTGAGTCCTCTCACTCAGAGAGGCCCGGCCTCTCAAGGCACGGGGGTGGGGCAGGTGGGGGGGGTTCTGGATGTCTTGGTACAAGCCTAAGCCAGAGAAGCCTGTGTCCGGGGGACCCCACTGACCCACAAAGCTGTGAGGACAGGGACAAGGCAGTCTGCAAGAGGCCGCGCAGCCTCAGCCCTTCTTGTGTGGCTGTCTGACAGCCCCTTCACAGAGGGACTTGCAGCCACAGAGTTCTTGGCCAGGACCTTCCTGTCTTAGGAAATGTCGGGTTTTGTGCTTATTTTTAGCTTCAGGAATGTGACGTTTGATAGTATTTGGGTTTCTTAAGAGGGGCCAACTTTAAGATAGAGTTGTGTCCCTTGACCCCATGCCAGCCTTGGAGCGGTCATGACTAAAAGGAAGAGTGGCAGTCCCCTCGGCTGGAAAATACAAGCAATCCCTATCTGTCCCTGCAGAGAACTCTGTGTGGGAGCCCCGTATCTCTGGCCGGGAGAAGCCGGGTTCTGCTGAAGCAATGCTCCAGGCTGCTTCTGTGAGCTGCCCACCGGCAGGTCCTGTCCCCATAGGGATGTCTCCCCAGCCTGGTGCCTGCCTACAGTCTGGTGGCCCCTGATGAGCCCTGGAAGGTGGAGAGGACGTCACAGAGGCAGGCAGCCAGGGGTATCTTTGGACATTTCAGGAAGAGATGAGAATTCTGTACCCTTGTGGCAGGAAGGACTCCTTAGGAGGTTTGCAGGACAGCTGGCACATCTGAGGGCTCCCCCAGGGCGCTGAAACTCCAGTCATCTCATAGCTCTCCCCTCAGGGGACCATCAGCTCTTCACTCCGGCGTGTTTTATTTCGTGACACTCGGGGCGCCACACCCCCTGACCTTACACCGCCCATCTGTCATGCATCTGTCTACCACATTGGTTGACTGCTTGCCTCAGGCCTTCTGTTCTGTACACTCAGCATTTCCTGACCTGGTACCCATCACAGAAGCAGCTGAACCAAAAATAAGTTAGTAAGGAACTAAAAAAAAAAAAAAAAAAAAAAAAAATTAAATGTCAAGTGATCAAATAATATAATCAATAAATGGCCAAATGAATTAAAACAGACCATACTTAAAAAGAAGAAGCGCAAGTGGCTCATAAGTACACTGAAAAGCTTTCATCCTTGGCCACCAGGGAAATGCAAATCAAAACCACTCAGCAAGTCGACATCACCCATCAGAAGGGCTGCCACTCAGAAGGCTAAGGACGTTGCCGGTTAGAGGTGGAGGGCACGAGCCCGCACACTGCTTTGGGAAGCGTAACCTGGCGCAACCGCTACAGAAACCTGCAGGGAAATTCTCCAAAAACAGAGCTACCATCCAGCCCAGCTATACCACTCCTGGGGCCCTTCCTCATAAAACCAAAGTCAGCGTTCAGCAAAGAAAGACACCCGGACACCTGCGTTTAATCATGGCACCTGTCACAAACCGCCGAGCTGTGGATCCAGCTTAAGCGACCACCGTGAGTGAGTGACCAGGAAAATGGATGTACACGCAGTGGAGTATTAGCCCTGGAGGAGGTTGAAGTCATCTCCTGGCCTCCTGGCCTCTTGATCTCCAGGTTCCCCTCTCCCCTCCCCCTCTCCTCACATGGCCGGGCAGCTCAGCCTGGTCATGTCCACCCTGGACTCTCCCTCAGATGTCTCCGCCCCTCTGCTCTCCCGAGTATGTACTATATCCTCCTTCATATCTACCATCAACTTTCTCCTCCACCATACCTAGGAGTGGTCGTGTCCTTTTTATCTCTTTTTTCATTCAGTTTTTTTTTTGTTGTTGTTGTTGTATGTCTAATGGAGAGGAAGTGTATAAAGTTGTGCACCCAGGAGAGAACACATAGGAAGTGAGTGGGTTAGCCTGGGACCTGGACCAGCTACAGCAGGTACGGAACGAAGAGATGGGAACTTTGGGGGTGGGCGTTAAAGAATTAACAAGAACATCCCTTACTATAGAAGAATGAATAGGAAGATCCTGTGGTTTCTGACGTTGCCTGTCAGACCCAAGGGGTGAACCACCAAGCAAGAGACGTCTCTGAAGGCTAGGAGAGAGGGTCTGCTCCCCCAGAACCACAACCGTGAGTACCACATTGGAGTCCCTCTCCTGGGCATCCTAAGGTTGGGTGCCCACTGGAGCCCTTCCCAATCTTCTGAGAGACGATGGCTTAGAACCCAGAATTGTATACCAACCTGATAGGTTCAGGCAAACAGGGCCTCAGCCCGCTTCCCACCTGCCTTGGAATGAGATTTGGGGGAATAAAGGGGCAAGATCAAAGGAAACACAGTCCATGTCAAGAGCACAGAGGACACAGGTGTGGTGGTGCATGCCTATAACCCCAGCATTCAGGAGGGAGAGGCAGGAGGGTCACTGAAAGCCAGAGATCAGCCTGGGCTACAAGGGAAGACCCTGTCTAAGTGGGGAGGGAAGGGAGAGAACAGAGAGATCTGGTCATGGGCTGGGCAGCTGTAATGGAACACTTGGAAGAAGTTTTTGTTATTTTGGTTTCTGTAAAAATGCAAAATGGCGTTTGGATTAGGTTTGCGTTCCCACCCCATCTGTGGTGTAGTTGTTTACGAGTTGGGATTGGAATGCTTGATGCAGGTGGCTATAATTTGGTTAGGTGCAGTCGTTCTGGCACCTGTAGCCTGTTTTGGGGATTGTGTGCTGCATGGGTTTATGACTCAGGGTACAAAAAGTCTGGATCCCTGAGAGTCAGGGTGGGTGTTGGTTGGGTTGCTGTCATTAGTGTGATCATTCCTAAAAGAACAAAGGTTGGAGGGATTGAGTTTACAGACTGTGAGCTGAGACTAGTCTGATTCACTGTCAGCTAGTCCCCTTCAAGCTTAGGACAGTGTAAAGAGAAGCTGTGAGGATGCCTACCTTTCTCTCATTCTGTATCAAGGCCGCCTGTAAAAGTGGAGAAGATTTCTTTCTATCCTTGCTTTCTCCTTCCCTGAATAGAGGGTAAAGATTGTAGCGCACTGCTACAGGCAGCTGTGTGGTGGGCTTACAGAGGCCCCTGCAAACCCAGCTCCTAATGGACAGAGACTTTTCATCGCATTGCAGTTAGAGGACGGGTTGTGCCAGGTGATGACTACTCCAATCATCAAGAAGAAAGAGGAGCTTGGGGCTGGAGAGGTGGATCAGTGGTTAAGAGCACTGGCTGCTCTTCCAGAGGACCTGGGTTCAGTTCCCAGCACCCATAAGGCAACTAGCTCACTGTGACTTGAGTCCCAGGGGATCCAACACTCTCACACAGACACACACGCAGGCAAAACGGCAATGCACATAAGATAAAGAAGAGTCATTTTAAAAGAGGAAGGAGGAGGAGAAGTTGCAAACTCCAAGCCAAACTAACCTTGTGCGCAGCATCCCACACCCGAGCTGGAACTGGAAGTGAACTGAAGCGTGAGGAAGCTCCACTGAGGTGTGAGCAGGCAGGGCTCCGTTGCTAAGAGTGCATGCCCTATCTCAGGAGGTTCTACAACGTCTAACCAAAGCCTGGAAGTATCCACCTCTGGCTCAGAGGTTTGAAATGAGACTGCCCTAGTGCAGTGGCTCTCAACCTTCCTAATGCTGCGACCCTTTGACACAGTTCCTCATGATGTGGGGACCTGCAGCCAGACAATTATTTTCGCAGTGACCCCCAACTCTGAAATTATTTTCATTGCTGCTTCGTAACTAATTTTGCTACTATTACGAATCGTGATGTAAACATCGGATATGCAGATGGTCTTAGGGGACCCCTTTGAAAAGGCCATTCAACCCCCAAAGGGGTCATAACCCACAAGTTGAAAGTCTAGGTGAAGTCTCTGGCTCAGGGAACGGGAGGGGAAGGGAGGCCACAGTCTGAACGAACGGTGGGAAGGAGCCTGGGCTTGGCTTCTCTTCCTCATTTGGTTGCAAAACCGTTTTCTGTGCTGATTGGAGAAGCTGGAAGTTAAATAACACTGGCCTGTGAGCTAAACAAAACCTCCGGGAGAGGTGCAGGGTAGGTGCCGACTCAGTCAGATCACACCGAGTGTGAAGTGAGCATCAGAGCTCCTTCGCCACATTCTGTAGGGCGTGGTCTCAGACTGTCAGTCAATGTGTCTGTGGTCTGCCTCGACCTGTGGACGCGACCTCGCGGCAGAAGGTGGCTGCATAGAGTGTCTAGGTCTCCACCTCACTCTGGCTACAAACGCAAACTTGGCACTGTGCTTGGGCCTCCAGTACTGCCCACAGCCCAGACCTGAAGCAAGCCAGCCTGTGGTCTGTTCTGCTTGAGAAGGAAGAGAATGTAAACAGTGGGATCCTTAAAATGCAAAGTGATGCCACAGTCCCGGGAATCTGGAAGGAGAGGGGAGGGCGGGAGAGAGGAGGGTGGAGCCACCCTCAGAGCCCTCAGAGAGGGCAGGATGGGGAAAACAGCCATCTGAATTCAGGGAGACTGGGGTCTGGAGTCTGGGGTCCCATGCATGATCCAGGGGTGCTCAGGGAAGGCAAGAGATGGGACAAGAGAGCCATTCTCACTGAGGACCCTGGGACTTGATGTGGAGTCCCTGTGCACCTGGCTGACCAGGACAGCACCTCTCTCTTCTTCCCCTGCAAAGGGTTCAAAAGCAACAGAGGAGAAGTGGATGTGTAGACTTCACTGTCTGGAAACTGAGGCTTAGAGTTGCCCTGATGGCAAACAAGGGCAGCTGCTCTAGAAGAAGGGACAAGGGGAAAGCCACAGGGAAATGGGAGCTGCTGGGGAGGTTGTAAAAGAGTATCTAGAATGAGCATTCGCCAGGATGCCAGCATGGTGGCGGATGGAGCAGAAGGTCCAGGAGAGGGCGCAGGGTACACGGAATGGGGTGAGTCTTCGGAGACCCCCTCACTCCTGATATACACGGGAACATCTGGGGGGGGTTACATAGAACAGAACACAGCGCCATCACACGCAGCAGAGTGATCCCAGCAGCTCAAATACTTCAGGGGCTAAAAATTGAAATCTCAAAAGCATTTTTCTCAATTTTCCTAAAACCCAGAACATTCTTTGAAACTTCAGAATGTAAAAAGGCTTTTTGAATTGGGCCATAAAACCAGGAACTCTTGAGTGGCTAAAACATTTGACCATTGTTGGCTGGGATGGAGGGGATGGTTGGGGGGGGGGGGGCTCTGAGTCCTATGATAGGCAAAGCTTCAAATCGAGGAGAGAGAGATTGGCTCTCCTTGAGAGATATGAGAGATATCTCTCCTCGAGAGATCGGCTCTAGAGAATATGGCTCAGTGGAGTACAAGCATGAAGGTCCGGGGTTGGTCCCGGGTCCCAGAAGCTGGGCACGGAATGTGCCTGTCCTCCCAGTGAGGGAGAGGCAGGGAGGGGAGGATCCCTGGGGCTGATTGGCTAGCCTAAACAGCAAGCCCCAAGTCAGTGAGAGACTTGTCTCAACCTGAGGAAGACACTGATGTCAACATCTGGTCTCCTCACTCTCCCTCACAAAGAGTCTGTTGTGACAGAACACTTAAAGTGCTCAGAAGCCCAGCCTGATGATACGGGTCTGTGGTGGGGAAACTTAGGCAGGAGGGTTCAAGGCTTGTCTGGGCTATCAAGTGAGTTCAAGGCCTGCCTGGTTATTTCAGTGAGATCTTGTTTCCAAAGTGAAAACGGAAAGAAGGCTTGGGATGTATTTCAGGTGGAGTCTTGGGTTCAGTCACCATGGAGAAGTAGTTTGGCAGGAGAGCCCCGGGTTCAGGCACCTGTGTGGGGTGAGAGAGATGGGCTGGAGAATGGAGTCAGGAGAGCAAATTACGTGACTCAGGAAGAGGCCAGCTCAGGCAGGCCAGCCCCATCTGTCACCGCAGAGATCCAGGAGGGCACAGCCTAACTTTCATGATGAGAACAACCACTCTTCAGATATGAGGAATTCCAGCGCGTCCTTGCTGCTGCTGCTGGCCCGGTCACCGGGCAGGGGCAGTTCCGCCATGGTCACTGGCTAGTCTTGGTAGCCTGTGGACCCCGACCTGTGGTGTCTGCAGCAGCATCTAGACCACCCAGGGGCCACTGACCCCCCCCAACCCCCGGGAGTCATGGCTTATATAATGATGATAAAGCTTCCCTGAAGGGAACACAGAAGGGACGTAGCAGAGGGCACAGAGCAGGACACCACTGGCCTGGCAGCTTGGGGCAGGTGGGCACTGGCTCCGGAGGCACAGAGCTGTCAGGGTGCTAGGGGAGGCTAGTGTAGCCAGCCAGCCAGCCAGCCAGCCCGTCAGGGCGTCTGGAAAGTCCCCTGACCTTCACTTCTGTGTGTGTTCTCTTGCTCCCTGTTCAGGGAAGCGAGTGTGGCAGTTGGTGTGGACAGTGGGGTCTGGCTCCGCAGATGTCGATTGCCTCCCGCCTGGAGAGGGATCTGCTGCTGTTTCACAGTTTCACCGAGTTACTCTGTTTGAATTTACTGTGAGGCGACAAATTCCCTGCTTGCCACTTCAGCAGCATCACCCCCCGGGCTTTGCTACTCTGCCCACAGACAAATCAAAACCAGCTCAGACTTAAAGGTTGGAGGTTTTGCATCTGTCTGCTCTTCTGGGCCATTTTGGGAAGCAGAAGGAAAAATAACAAAACCGTAAGTAATGGGGCAATCTCTGGCCACAGTTAGTTTGGAATCTCAGAAATGCTGGGAGCTCTGTGCCCTGACCTACCCCGTGATGGGGCCACCTTCCTTCTGGAAACGCAGTGGCTTTCCGGGTGAGAAACTGCTGTTTACTTACACCCCTTCCCCAAATACCAACTTAAAGAAAAAAGAAAGCTGAGAACAGCCCAGGCGCCAGGCTTCCAGGGATTCCGAACTCAGTTGGCCACTGCCTGGTTCCCACAGCCCCAGGAGTCCTCTCGCCACCCCGTCACTCAGGAATAGCGCGGGATGCCAAGGCATCTGAGGTGGGCATCTGGTGGGGTGCCGATCCCGAGCTGGAGGGAGTGTGTGGCCCAGGGTGGGCCGCTCTGTAGGTGGGGCTTGCATCACTGAGTGACATGTAGGCCGCCCGATTCCTGCTGCGTGACTCTTCTGGGAAGTTGTAAAGACATGTCTGTTCACCCAGATAGAACACCGGCACGCCAGAGACAGGATGCCGTGGGGTGCAGCCTGGCGAGCCAGTGAGTCTATTGGGGTTAGTTACAGGAGTAGGAGGACTCGTGCAGCTGGCAACCGAAGGGTGTGGTCCCACCCCAGTCTATTGTCTGCTCTTTTATAGTGGTGGTTGTAATCTGGGGGAGAGGAAGGGTCTTGTGAAGACCCGCTAAGGATCGTGAGCCCAGTGGTGAGCCTCTCACTTCCTTCCGCAAGTAGATATTAATGCATCCTATATCATGGGGTCACATGGCGGTGGTCACAGCTGCTCTGCTTCAAGAAGGCAATCCACCCGAGCAGACAGTTACACTACCCTGCTTCAACCCATAGATCCCAGGGACTGGCGTTGCAGGGTCCGCTGCCCAAGAAGTGAACTGGCTGGGCCTACAATGGGGGCACTCCCAGGTTTCTGTGGGCTCTGTTTCCTCCCACAACCTGAAGTCCACACAGAGAGGGGCGACGATGGAGCAAAGACGATGAGGATTGGTACTGGGTTTGGGGTAGCCTATACTCACAATGTGGTGTTATCCAGGCAGAAACTCTGGAATAACGACCATGGAACCAGGGCTCTGGGGCAAGCAGGTGGGTGAGTCTGGAGAGTGAAAAACAACAGGAAGGCTTCATCCTTTCCCAGTGAGGCAGATTGCACAGAGAGGTGAACCACTACATGCCTCTTCAAACTTTGGAGACTGCTCATGACACTGTAAGCATGTCGTGGCGTTCTCAGGGGCAGAGGCCAAGCTCTGCCCAGTCTGTTGATAGGCCTTGGTGACGCCTCACTGGGCTCTGCTGGCATAGGCTCTAGCTGTCTCCACTTGGATGAATTGGGTGGCCCTGGGAGGAGGAGGAGGAGGAGGAGGAGGAGGAGGAGGAGGAGGAGGAACCACTGAACTAGACTTGGGAGCAGGGAGAGAAATGGCAGCTGAGAGTCCCTAGTCTTGGTGGATTTAAATTCAGAAAACCCCAAGAATTAAAAAAAAAAAAATCTAGCCAAGGTACACTACAATCAAAGCTTCAAAACTCAACAACAGTGCATGGCTCCGGCAGCCAGGCAAAGCCGACCATAATCCACGGAGACTAGGGCCCAGAGTCAGAGGCTGGCATCCTGAAAAGGCTGAGAGAGAGGAAGCCCCTGTCTTCCCACGACCCTCCTGACCTTCCAGAACCGAGAGGGATGAAGCGACAGCCATCCAAGACAGTCAACAGGACTTGTCCACAGTCAACCTGCACAGCAGGAGTGTGCGGAAAATCGTTAGGAGAGCAGGTCTCTAATACGGTAAGGTAAAGTGTTGGGGATACCAAGCAGAGCCCACAGATCATTCCCTCTTCCACCGCACATGCCAGGAGCAACTGGAAATGAAATCTATTTGTATTTTATTTTAATGTTTTATTTTGTTTTTTGAGACAGGGTCTCACTATGTAGCCCTGGCTGGCCTAGAACTTATTATGTAAGCCAGGCTGGCCTCAAACTCACAAAGATTCGCCTTCTTCTGCCTCTGGAGTACTAGGATTAAAGGAGTGCACCACCCTATCCAGCTTGAAACTGAGCATTCTAACAGTGCATTGTGGGATTTTCCACACATGTAGGCATGATACACGCATGTGGAAAAGTCTTACGTTGTCCATGAAATGGGACAGCCTTGACTCCAGGCAGACCGTGTGAGGAAGCGTGTGTATTGGGAAGCGTGGGGTCCCACTGAACATGGATATAGGAGACACTGTGGGCAGTCGCAAACTGCAGGCTGAGTGAGTCCACGGGAAGGGAGTCAGGAAACCTCAGCACATGGCGGGAAACTCACAGCAGTAGTTTCTTTCTGAGCCTGAGAGTTACCTGGGAATGGCACAAGGAATCGTCCCAGGAAGAGGAAATGCTCTACACCAAGACAAGTTTGCGACTCCCGGGGCTGTAACTGTTAGTGACAGCTTGTGAGAAGAACGAAGTCGGAGGACCGACACTTCCCACCCTCGTGGCTCAGCGTTAAGTTACAGCAGTGTGGTGGTGTCGAGAGAAGAGAGACAGATCGGTGGGACAGAATAGCAAGCCCGGAAATAGATCCCCACAGACAGAGCTGGCGGGGCTCTGAGAGAGGAGCAAAGATGACACACGGGGCAGGGCAACCTTCCACAAATGGTACTGGATTACACAACAGCTCGGTGAAGACCGTTAGAAAGTCTGATGATGACGCAGCACAGCTCAGTACTCACCCAAGGCCTGGTCTACGGAGTGAGTTCCAGGACAGCCTGCGTTACAACAGAGAAACCTGTCTCGGAAAACAACAAGCCAAGCGCAGTGGCGCAAATCCCAGCGCTTGGGAGGCAGAGGCAGGTGGATCTCTGTGAGTTCGAGGCCAGCCTGGTCTACAGAGTGAGTTCCAGGACAGCCAGAGTTACGACAGAGAAACCCTGTCTTGAAAACAAACACAAACAAACAACAACAGCAGCAAAAAGTACACGCTGTAAGCTATTCTTCAACAAAAAGCGACACCAAGCAGAAGTAGGCAGGCGGCTTGTCAGGAGAACGCGGCCAGAATGAGAAGAGAGCCAAGACGGACAGAAAGTAGTTCCAAAAGAAATATCTGATCAAAGATTATTATCTAAAACGTGCGAGGGCTCTTAGAAATCGTAAGGGAAACAAACAAAGGACAAAATCTGGCGGTTGGTAGAAGAATCTCTTCGGAGGACGCAGACCAGAGAGTCCAGTGGTGCACGAGAGGTGCTGAATGTTGCATGCCATCAGAGAAACGCAGATCAGAGTAAAGCACTGTATCCCCACCAGGATGGCCCAAACCCGGGACACTGCCAGTACCTCGGCTGGCAGGGCGCAGTGCAGCAGGCGCTCTTCCTTCTTACCGGTGAGGATGAAAGTGGCCCCCCATGGAAGGCAACCTGGCAGGGGTTTGCTGGCTTTTCACATGTGCTTACCATACAGTGCAGCACTCGTTGTCCTTGGTATGGATCATATCAGTGTTTATAACATTTATAAATTGCCAAAAGCTTTCGGAGTGACGGAGATCTGTGGCCCATCCACACAACGTAATGTTACTCTCGGACTGAAACTCAATGAGCCGTATGTAGGTTCGCCCCGCTATAACAATACCACACACTGAAGGACTTGCAAACAACAAAGTTTAATTCTTCCTCTTCCTCCTCCTCCTCTTCCTTTTCCTCTGCCTTCTTCTTTTCCTCCTCCTCCTCCTCCTCCTTCTTTTTCTCTGCCTTCCCCTCCCCTTCTCTCCCTCCCTCTAACCCTAAGGGAGGGTATGAAGGTCAGGTTTATACCCAGCTAAGCTGCGGTTGCAGCAGAAAGCAACTGACAGATATACCAGGCAAAACCTCTAGGGACATTGTCATGACTGCGAGCTGAAGGGTCAGTCCCTCCAGCCAACCGAGAGCTGAACTTTAAAACATCAGTAAGCGTCCACAGGAAGTTTTGAGTCCATTTGGCTCTGGGACTAAGGCCAGAACAAAAGTGGCCGAAACCAGTTTATAAAAAAGGTGATACATGTATAACCATAGAGAAGGCATAAAACTAGCACAGGTTTTGCATGGAAGTAGGTGGGAAAAGAGGTAACTTAAAAAATAAAAGAAAGTAATGAAGTGCAGTTCAAGTAGACTTGACTGTGAGAGGCAAGAACCCCCAAAAGGCAATGAGATGACTAAGGAGATTCAGTAGCAAGATCCCCGAGTCACACACAGGGCTCCGGTAAACCCTGCTCCAAGATCGAACACAACATCATACAAAGTAATGAAAATTACTCTTTACAAGTTAAACTCAGATTATGGAAGCTGTCCTCAAAATAGATGTTTGGTGCAGGGAAATGTGATGGGGGGGAGAAATGCTGCCAGTGCACTTACATCCCATTTATGCTGGTTTTCAAAATGATATGTCCAAAAGCTACAGTGGTTAAGACTGGTAGCCAGAAGCTGTGGCAAAAAAGCCACTTCCATTTTGCGATCGCTTAATCCATTCTCAGAGGGGCGTGACAGAATAGAATCTGGACGCTGTTTTTGTCTTCACTGGATTACGTTTCTTGGGCCACTGTGAGGGTGAGTGGTTCATGTTGCATTTTCCTGCAGAATGCATTTCAAAGCTTTTCAGGTCCTAAGCCTGAGGGTTCGGCTGTGTTAAGTCTATATGAGCTACACCAAATCTAAGGCATGGCTTTTTCATGGCAGTCTTCATGCGTTCCTTAACCTTTTTCTTTGCCGTTGTTGTTTGTCTTCTGAGACGGGGCCTTACTATATCCCAGACTAGCCTGGAACATGTGGCCCCCACCCCCACCCCCACCCCCACCCCCAATTCCATTTCCCGAGTGCTAGGATTACAGGGGTTATCCACCATAGGCATTCACTAGCTGAAGAACGTAAACACCTGTAACAGATTTCTGTCTGTATGGGACATGTCCCTTTGCAAGAAGTCTTTAGCAAGGGGAATTCCACATTCAGGAGCTTTGAAAACCTGTTTGGGGCGCTCCATGCAAAGAGCGGGTTGGGTGGAAATCATCAGCTAAGAAGATGACGATCGTGCTTGCAAGCTGTATCTGTCAGTGTGTATGTGTGTGGTGTGTGTTTCATGTGTGTAAGGTATACATGTGTGTGTAGATGCATTTCCATGTGTATGCATGTGTATGTGGGTGTCAGAGGACAGGCTTAGGTATCATTCCTCAGGTGCTGCTCTGGCCCAGAACACATCCAATGAGACCCAGGGATCTGCCTGTTTCTGGCTCTCCAAAGCTGGGATTACAAACACTCACAGCCATGCCTAACTTTGTTTTTCTTTTCAAATTTATTTGATTTGATTTTATGCGCACTGGTGTGAGGGTGTCAGATCTTCTGGAACTGAAGCTACGGGCAGTTGTGAGCTGCATGTGGGTGCTGGGAATTGAACCCTTGTCTTCTGGAAAAGCAGCCAGTGCTCTGTACCGCTGCCATCTCTCCAGCCCATGCCTAGCTTTTCTATGTGGGCTCTGGGAGTCAGGCTCACTGTCCTCATGTTTGCAGGACAGGCGCTTGTATCAACAGCACCATCTCCAGGCTTCGGCCCCAAATTTGTTTTTTTAATGATCAGGATTTCCCACCAAATGTCTTCCAGTGTGACAGTCACTTTAAGTAGAAGGACCTTATCTTCTCCTTCCTCTGAAAGCCTCTCCATTTCTAGATGCAGAGGACATGAGGTCTACTCGTCTCACCCCTGACATCCATTTTCAGGCTTCGGCATAACCAAGTGGGCAGGACTTGAGTGTGTTCTGCTGGGAGCAGAGGCGCCAGGCCATCTGGTGGACATTAGTCTCTGGGCTTCTCGGTCGAGGTAACTTTCACATCATTTTGGTACAAACTGAAAATACAGTATTCGATTACAAAAGAACTTAGGAAAACGAATGTGGTCAGAACAAAGTTGCACAGAGATTTAAAAAAATATATATTAAAAATATAAAAAACACGTTGGTAAAAGAACAGGAAGTTTTTTTTTTTTGAAAAAAATAAAAGTCATTGAGAGGTATACAATGCTTCCACAAACTCTCTTTTGGAAAGTAAAAACATTCCTACGGCATTTAAATTCATTGTGGTTGAGAAGGACACACGAATATGTTCAATGAGTGGTTTTTTAAAAAAATCAGAATAAAATATGCAGGGGTCAAAGTAATGGCGTTTAGCTGAGAAGCAGAACTGCAAGATGGCGCACTGGGTCAGGGCGATGCCGATGGCATCATCTGTAGATTTTCACCCGGGCGAAAATAGCCGCCGTCATCCTCAGATCCGCTGTGTCTGCGCAAGACCGTTACAAGTGCCCGTTGACTATTGGCGTTCCCTCATAGGAGGCGGTGGGGAGTGTGGTTCATTGGACCCTCCTCTGCGTTTCTGCGTGGCCTGGGTATTCATCTCAGCCTCTGGGTGCAATTCTGCCCTAATGGCCTGGGGCCTCCAGGATGAGCCCGAGTACACAGGGCTAGCGAAGGGGAGCTGGGGGGACATGGGGGGAAATGACTGACTCCGCCTCTGCAGCTGTGGGGAGGTCATCCAGCCTGGGAGAGACTTTCTGGTGGTTCAGCTGCTCTGGGGGGGGGTCACCCATGCTCCTAGAAGTAACCCCTTCCCCATGCGTTGTAAGCGAGCCCAATAAACTCACAGGACTTGGGTGGAATCCATCCTTGGTTTGTAGTTGGGGGCGTTACAGGAGAGTGTAATGGCATGTACATCTCCCGGGGAAGGCAAGCCCAGAGCATCTAAATGCTGGGGGAGGGGTTAGTACTTAGGGCCAGTTGTTTCAAAGGGACTCATGGGCTGGGCAGAACTCTAAGCTGCCGATTTGTTTTGATTGGCCAGTTGATTGGGGTCCCCCAGCTGAGTGTGGCTGAAGGCTGGCACTGACTCTAGTCGTCATCGACGCCTGTTGGAACATTTCTTTGGTTGACATTCAGTGGATGGAGGACCCGGTTGCACTTTGGAGAGCTTAATTCCCTCAGAGGTTTAATTCCCTCATTGACTTCCCAGTTTCTCTGTATGCTCATAAAATGATAGTATCTATACACACTCATGGAAAGAGGAAAATGGCTGACAAATGCCAGGTTGATGAGTCCAGAAATACCTGTGTATATACTCATGTGAGTGGCGGCGTAAGACTGTGGGAGGCACGAGGTAAACTTAGACCCTGTGCCGTTGCCAAGTTCGAAGAGAGCCACCTCTGTTCTGGAAGCTGGCGCAGCTCAAGCGCCGAATCCGCGGAGCTCTGCTAAGGTTCACTGGGGCCCTTAGGTCAGGCAGGCCCTGTTCTCCTTGAGCCAGCTGTGGGCTAGTCCAGGGATCCGCCAGCAGACCCTGAGTAGGAGAGCTGCGGGCTCCAGGAGGGCTCACAGCTCCCTGCTCTGCCCCTGGCAGCAGGCTGCAACAGCAGGCAGCCCTAGTCACTGGCGGGCAAAGGTGACTGAACCTCCAAACCTCTGGTGCCCAGATCCCTGACTCCCCACCCTCTGCATTGATCCGCATCTGCAGTGAGCTATCCCCCTGGGCTCTAGCCGTTGCACATTTTTGTGTCTTATTTGTTTTAACGCCCTCCCCTAACACACCCAGTAAGTTGGGATTGCCTTTCATCCCTCTGTCCTAAAGCAGCGCTGCTCACTGCTTCTGTTCTGTGGCCAGAGCTGCCTGGGAAGTGTTATTCCAGGACGCTGGGCTTTGGCGCGGGTTTTTGTTCCAAATACCGTGTCATTTCAGCGGCTTTCCCAGCAGCCATGGATGCATGCGGCTCTGGTCAAGCGCTGTTCAGATGTGCCGTGTTTTTTGTCCATCCTGGGATCGGGACGGGGTGCCTGCGCCAGAGCTTCCATTCTGACTGTGGTTCCAGAACATTCCGTCCTGGGATGTCTGAGTGCAGGGCGAGTGCTCAGGGAGGTTGAGTGACCAGTTCAGACTCCCGGTCGGATATGATGAGCAAAGAACCCAGAACTGACAGCAGACTCCATAACCCCCTCCCTCACTGCAGCAGGGCTGTGAGCGGAGATGGGGCAAGACACTGCGCGGTCAACTCTCCTGGTGGCTGAGCAAAGATGTGGGGTGTAATTCTGTTCTTAACTGCAGGAGGAAAAAATGTTTATCCCTTTTGGCATATGCTTTGCATGATTATTATGGGAGAGCAAAATTAGTAAGCTAGGAAGAAGAGACGTGACCCTACCCCACCACACAAAAAAAGAGTTCACATATCTTTATGAGGGATCCCAAGCAGGATCCCAAGGGATCCTGGGCTGTGTGTGTGTACGCCCACCTAGCCGATGGCACCTCGCACTGCACGTGATTTCACGTAGCCTTTCTGCTCTTAGCAGCTCGAGTCAGTAAGTGTGGGTCTCCCGAGTCTTTGGCCTGGTCTGAGCACTTGGCTGTTCTTAAGTAATACTTTATTGTTGGCTGCTTCAGCCTTTAGCTGTTATGAAATGCTGTAAGAACGTGGCTGCAAATGTATTTTGGGGTTGCACCTCAGGTTACAGTCTCAGGGGAAATTCCAAGTTGTAGCTTTTCTTTTTAAATGATTTTATTTATTTTTCCAGTTTTGTGTGCACCTCTCTGGTACCTTCGGCTATAGGTATTTTAAGGGTCTTCACAGGCACTCGGCAGGAGCAAATGACAAGATGTCCAAGGTCCTCAGTTTCCCATTGAGAATGGCAGTCTTCTTGGTATTTGTTCCTCTGGTTTTTTTTTTTTTAATATAGATTTATTTGCAATATTGGTGACTTTATTGCTCTCGACATCAGTCAAGACATTAACCCTTTGTTTCCCACGCTTGTTGCAAATGTTCACCCTCATCGTCCCCCTCCCCCCGCTTGTTACCCCATCTCATTGATTTATCCGTTTCCTCCCGTTGTGATTTGTGTCTTTGTCCTCCGTGTTGATGGTCAGGGTGCAGCGTCCCCATGTGCTCACACGGCTGTGTTTGCTTTTCCACGCTTTCCTTTAACGGGCAGGATGCCCGTTTCTGTGCATGATGGGAAACCCCACAGTAGGTGCGGGGGCACATCAGTGACTTTCAGAAGTCAGGCTTCAGGGAGACCAGCCATGCTTTGGTGTATGAAGAACGGCCTGGCCGTGGTCTGCGTGAGCCTGCTGGTGCCGCTGGTGTGTGGCTGGCCCCCACCCGCCCATCCATGGCTTCGACTCTTCTTGATCTGTCAGCCTTCTCACTTGTGAGAGCTACTGCGATGCTCCTGACTTCCGGGGTAGCGTTTGAGGGTTGAATGAGCGGAGCCGCGTAAGTTCTCGCTGCAGCCCTCTGGCTGTGCCTCAGGTATCATTACGTGGGGAGCAACCTGAGCTCTGAGAAGCTCTGTGGCTGATTAATTGCATATAACCAAGAGTTAGTTTTTATAAGTTCTCACAAACTCTTCAAGTCATCAATCAGGCTATGCCCGACACCCCTCGAAGACAGTAGCACACGCCATTTACCCTTTGATAACCACTGCCCCTCTGAGACCCAGACCCTTGAGCTGGGTCTCAGAGTCCAAGCTTCGGGCGAGCAACACCTCGGGCTGGCCACTGCCTGGTCCTCCTGGTTGGGAAAAACGATTGACAAGGTACCGATCTGAGAAAGGAAAAGCCTAGAAGGAGACCCAAGGCCTCTGGAGACTACTAAGTGCACAAATGTCCTTCAGATGCCAACTTGGCTCTGCAGCCTGGGGTGGTAATGGACCAAGGCTTTGAGAAGCTGCAACGTACCCAGACAGAGCCTGTCCAGGAACTTCCAGAAAGAACCCTGTCCAGAGGCTTTGAAGCAAGCGTACACCCTTGGCTGAGGTAGATACGGCTTCGCTCAGTGCTTAAGAGCACTTTCTGCTCTTCCAGAGGACCTAAGTTCAGTCCCCAGCCTCTACATCAAGAGGCTCACAACTGTTTGTAACTCCAGCTCCAGGGGATCTGATGCTATCTTTTGGTCTGTGGGGACCCCCACCTCTTCTTCTCAGAGAAGCTGTCCACCTCCATCTTCCAGTCGAGTTTCTTCCTTATGCTTCCACGTGGCCTACAAGGGCGAGGCGGACTTCATTCTCTAGACGCGCCTTGAAACCATCAGCCTTCCTGGAGGCAGAATCTTTGTCTTTTGCCAGCCAAGTCGGTGCTCATTTGTTGAGTGAGTGCATTATGGGTTGTGAGGCAGGACGACGAGTAGCGTAATTATCATTGCTATCGGAGAAAGAGGTGACTCCCTTGCTTGCACGGCTTCTGAACTCTCGGGGGTAATCTTGGCGGAAGGGACACTCGCTGTTTCTCCTATGCTGGTCAGTGTTTGATCCAACAGTAACACAGTCAGAAATTTAAAATCTTTGTAACTAAGCAAACAGTGAAAAAAAAAAGATGGGGGGCCCCCACCAAAGTGTCTAGAGTCCTGACTGGCAGTTCTAGAGCCTGAAAGATGGGAGGAGAGCCCCAGAGAAGCCTGGTGACTAGCGGCTACTCACAGGGCTTCATGGGGGAATGAAGAGGGTGGCCTGGTTGGAAACTTATTGCTGAGGCCTTTCTCCTTTGGTCTTCTGGGGCCAGATGCAGACCATGTGGTCAGCTGAGTTCATCTCCAGGCAGATACTAAAGGGGATCAGCTGACAGCGCGGGGATGAGGTCATCTCAGGCCAGCCTGTCTCAGATGATGATATTCTACCTGCCCCTCACTGAAAACGGCTAAGACCACAGCCCTACAGCGCAGGTTAGTCAGGAGGGTAGGGAGGGGGAGGCAAGGTGCATCCCGGCTGGTATCTGACAGGGACAGGGAGCCAAGCAGGGCCGCTAGGTGAGCATGCCAGGCAGGCGTGAGGAGTGGACATTGGGGCAGAGCCCTGCAAAGCTCTGTTGTGACCAATGTCACAGCGCCGCGTTCCACAGCAAGGAAATGGAAACTCTGCTGGGACACACCCAGCCCATTCGTTCGTTCACCCCACAAACATTCATATGCCCCACACCTCGGACAGAGTGTTCATGTCTTTCTTCTGTCTTCAGGGCTGCTTCAATGGGAGACCAGGCCGGCCTGCAATAAGGCAGACATCTCCTCAGTTGGAAGCTAAGACATCAGGGTGGGAAGTTCCTTCTTGAGGGCTGGGCCAGGGGAGAGCCACAGTCCAGGGGTCGTTGGATCCATACTGAGCACATCAAGGCCATGCGCCGCCATAGAACGTCAGAGAAGGATGGTTCCCTACCCACTGGAGAAGCTCGTCAACCCGTGTCCTCTGTCTCCAGAGACTTTGGGGTCTGAGGCGTTGCTCTGTGATAAAGAATATGTGAATGAGATGAGTTGAGCAAGAGACTTCACTGACAACCCCAACTGGGTAGCAAGGATCATTTTTTTTTTTTTTTTTGGTTTTTCAAGTCAGGGTTTCTCTGCTGTAACTCTGGCTGTCCTGGAACTCACTCTGTAGACCAGGCTGGCCTCGAACTCACAGAGATCCGCCCGCCTCTGCCTCCTGGATGCTGGGATTAAAGGCGTGCGCCACCACTGCGGGGCACAAGGGTCATTCTTACTCTTTTGCAAATGGTCAAAAGAGAGAGAGAGAGAGAAAGATAAAATATACAATGATGGCTTTTAAGACCTGGCATCCACAGTGAAGGACAGCCATTGCTAAGAGATGGAGGACCAGGCAAGTGACACCTGACACCTGAAGGGTTCGCGGGCTGCAGTGCAGGGGAGGAATGCAGGTATAGACCAACCTTAGACTCTTCCTGGAACACAGGGGCTCCATACAGCTGTGAGGGATGCAGGTGTTGACGTAAGGATTCTGTGCCCAGCCACATGGCCTTTTGAGGGTAAATCAGGACACTCTCTGCACGAAGCCACTCAAGCCATCCTGTCAGTGCACACCCACTAGCTGCACCCTCAGACTCAGAGCTGGTGTAAGGCAGCAGAGTGGAATTTGATCCTGGGGCCCTGGAGTGTCAGTGTCTGAGAACTGAAGAGAGTCTGAGAGCTCAGGTGAAGGAACTGGCTGCAGAGACAGGGGGAAAGACACATTTTTAACTCTTCTCTGTTGCTCCTGAACTGGGCTCTCTCCTGGAGTCAAAGGTTATACCGGCAGGGAGGCCACAGACCACAAGGCTCTCTTAGACCCTGAACATCATGCCCAGAGGCTTCTCCTGTGCATAGTGCAGGCCTAGAATCAGAAAAAAAGGTTATTCCGATGTTTTGTCCAGGAGTCCATCCATGTGTACCTGGCCAGCCCAAAGGGAGCACCAGGCAGGGCACATCTGTAATGATGGTTAGCCTAGCGGTTGTGAAGGTCGGGTAGGGGAGTTTTCTCTCTGACCCTGGCATCCTCAGGCCTACTCTCAAGACTGCCCATAAGAATGTCTTCCCCAAATGCAGAAGGCAATCGCCCAATAGTGTCCAGAGTCCTTATAGACCAGGGATATAAGGCACGGGCTAGAAAGCTGTCTGCAGGGTGCACAGGACCGAAGAGCCCATCTGACAACTACACCAGGAACATAAGGCGGTGTCCTCCGGTTGCAGGTGACAGGCTGCAGGGACAGACCTGGACAGCGTCACGCTCAGCAGCACATCCAGAGGCTGTGCAGCCAGGTGTGGCGGCCGCTGCACCCAGCTGCTCAGAGAGCCCTGGGCTCCCTCCCGCAGAGGGAAGTAAGCTGTAGCTTCTGTCTGTTCTGGTGAACAGGAGCTGCTGTGATGGACAAGCATAGTATTTTTAGACTGAGCTCTCTGCCACGTGGTCCAGTGTCTGAGCGGCAGCTCTAGGTGTGAGGAGCAAGTTGTGAACAGTCATGCTGGTCCACGCTCCCACAAACTGAGAGGTCTTTTAAGGAAATCCCTCCCCAATGTGGGGCTGAGTCATCTGGCTTCCATCTCTGGCTCCTTAAATAACCGGCTCCTCAAATTAGCCACGAGAAAGAAACAATCACGAAACTCTTTCTTTATTATAAAAAGGAAGACAAAACCCAAGAGCCGATATGCAGGACAGAGCCTCCTGCTCCATTTGTCAGCGGTAATCTGGCTTCCTGCGCTTTCCGGTTTCCTCTCTTCCTGGAAGGTGGCTTGGAGCTGGAGCAGAAGGAGAGGAAACTCAGGAAGGAGCCTCAGCAATGGTATAGTCGCTGCTCCAGGAATCCTCAAGTAAAGAAGTCTCCTAAGCACTGGCTGGCAGGAGATGCAAATGGGAGGTATTTTTAGGGCATATTAAGGAACCGAGCTGTAATTGCAGACTGCCCCTCCCCTCCTTGCTGAAAGCCATGGGAGAGGTGGCTTCTTTTTTTTTTTTTAAACCCTGCTTTGGAAGCAACTTGGCTGCTCCTTACAGGAGGAAAGTATGCTCATTGTGCAGGCAAACAATACTGCCAGCTACAAGACAAAGCAGTCATGAGGCAAATCATCACTCCTAGTCTTGCCTAGGAATGCTACCCATTCAAAAGGGTGAGCTGGGTGTGGCCCGGTACCAACTACCGGAGGGAGACAGAGGGACAGGACCAAAGGTTTCCTTCAGTTCGGTAGAAGAAGAAAAGCAGTTGAGAGAAGCTAAAAGGCCACTGAGCATCACATACATGGATCTTTGCCACAACTCATGGGGATCACTCTGCAGGGTCCTCGGAGATAGCCAGAAAACCATGACAAAGTCTGAAGAGGGTGAATCAACCCCAGCAGTCCTTCTGGAGATGACCTTGGCCTTGGGTCAGCATGGGGTGGGGGGGCGGAGATGGACCTGGAACAGAGAAGAAATCCAGACACAGGACAAGGATGCTAGAATCTGCCTAGGACTAAGGGGATGCTGCACATCTCCAGGGCGAATCTGGTCTTTGAATCCATGGGGTGTGCTCTGAGCACCCTTGAGAAGGAGATGAGACTGGCCTCACACCTGGGACTCAGCCTCTGGTGGACAGAGGGTCTAATGGGAAACATGAACTCATAGCAGTGCTTGGAGAGAGTGGCTGCCGTCCCTGGATACGGAGAACAGTGCTCCCACGGTGACTCACAGAAAAGACAGGCGGTCCATGATCACAAGGGCAAAACCTTTGAACAGCTAAGAAAATCATTAATACCAGCACTGAGGGGCAGAGACAGGCAGATTTCTGTGGAGGTTTGAGCCTAACCTGGGCTACAGAGTTAGTTCCAGGACAGCCAGGGCTATGTAGAGAGACTTTGTCACAAACAAGCAAGCAAGCAAGCAAACAAACAAAACAAAAACAACCAAAAAACAAACCATAAGCCCGAACAAACCACAAGTAACATCAAACATCAGAAATTAAAAACACTAGGAGAAAATATTTTCCATATATGACAGATGAGGAACTCAAATCTAGGACAGAGAGCAAAAGGGAGATGTAAAGAAAGGGCAAAAACAAACCAAGAGAAAACAGACGTTTAAAGGATCCCCTCAACAGGAAGGTGTCCCCTCGCGTCGAGTATTCAGAGATGGGACATCGGAAAGAAGTCATTCTTCGTCTGGCTGGTGCTCAAGGTTCTGGCATAGAACTCTTGGTCGGTGGACTGTGGGGGAAGGCCCCTCCTACAGTTCCGGGGACCAAGTCTTGCACAGCTGTGGCTCGTGTGACTTCCTGGTGTGCCTCGCTCCCCTGTTAAGTCTTTTGCTCTGTGACCCTGTAGCGCAGGTCCTAGCCAGGGCAGTGAGGAAAGGGAACAAGCAGGCAATCACACTGGTCCCAGAGGAGGAGCGAGTCTGTTTCAACTCACAGACAATATGACTTGCAGATGCTAATGCAGAAAAACCTTCAGGAATTACAGAAACAAATAGCAAAACAAACAACGACAAAACACTCCAATTTCTCCGGGACCAGAAAAGTGAGTGGAGAGAGCAAAGCTGAAGAGTGCAAGGTCACGTTGGGTGTGATGACACAGGTCTGCCATCCCTGGCGCTTGGGAGATGGAGGCTGGAAGGTCAGAGGTTCGAGATCATCCTTGGCCGTATAGAGAGTTTGAGCGCAGCGTGGACTTTATGAGACTAAGAAACAGTAACGAAAAGGAAAAGGAAGAAGTATAGGTTCAATATGTAAGATCAATTCTGAGGTTCTCACAGAGTTACCTCCATGATGCTCACCCCCATGTGGTGCTTGGTGGCTGGCTGTTTAGCTTCTCTCCGTTGCTTTTCTATGAAACTGAAGCAAACTGTCAAACTGTCCCTCGGTGTCACACTGGTAGTTGGTACTGGACCGCACCCTGAAAACTGCAAAGCACAGCCAAGAAAAATTAAAGGCAACTTAAGTCATTGGGGAATGCAGTGGTATTTATGTCCCTGTTCCTCCAACATTCGTATGTTGCCATCTCAATCCCTAAATTGGTAGAGTGAGGAGAACGTTGTCTGGGAAAGAGATTTGAACATGAGGATGGAGCCATTAAGATTGGGGTTAGCATCTCTAGAGTAGAGATCACAGAGAGCCACACAGCTCCCTTCTGCATGAGGGCACAACAGAAATCGGTCTACGAACTGGAAAATGGGCAGCCACTATGTGCCGGGTCTGTAGCCACCTTGACCTTAGACCTCCAGGCTCCTGTGCTGAGAGGAGCTCATGTCTACCTGGAAGTCACTCCTCCCGTTTGGATTCACCCACTTGTGCTTCCTCGGTAGCCCATGAAGGGAGGCTCTGGGTGGGTAGCAAGCAGAGAAGAATCCTGACTGGGATTCTGAGCTCTCTCCAGGGCTTGTCCCAAGTCGCTTTATTTCTGAAATGCAAGATGGTTGGTTTACCATCTGAGCACCAGTCAACTTGGTTCAGTATTTTAATAGAACAAAGCCAAAACATCCTGACAGCCTTACAATAAGGCAGAAGAAAACAAGCTACAAAATTCAGTATGTATTTAAGAGAAAAAAGATCTTAGGAAAGAAAGTGTAGGAAGAGCCTTCCTTTATCTCATAGGGGGCATCTTTATTAAAATCAAACAAACAAAACAAACTCCTACATTATAGTCACAGTGAACAGGCTGAGACAGAAATATACCAGGATCACGGAGTGGAGACTCGGCACTGTCAAATCGCGGTCTTCCTGAAAAGGCTACAGGTCCAGTTGTCCCAATCAGACTCCCAGCAGCACCCTTTGTAGACATCGTCCAGTGGAACAGAGCTAATGAATCAGAAAGGCCTCGGAACCACCCTGACAGGCTTAGAAAACAGAGCAGTTTCATCTGGGTTTGGGTACAGGACTCAAGGCACTGAGAAGAAACAGATCTCAATGGGACAGAACGGGAGTCTGGGAACAGACCCATGGCCGTGAGAAATCGGAAGGGTGGCTTCCCTTGGCAGGAAGCCTGATCTGAATGGAATTTTCTGGGGTGACAGCTGCTCTAGCTCTAGCTCTAGACTGGGGTTCTGGTTCCAGTTTACATTTCTCAGACATTATCCTACTGACTTTAGACTCCCGGGCTTACTGTATGCAAATTGCATGTAAATGAAATGAATTAGTGGTTGGTGATTGATTACTGATTGGCAGGGTGGGTGGTATTGCTGGGAAACAGGACTGCATGGAAGAGCTGGCTTTTCTGTGAGAGGAGCGAGCTGCTAAGGCGCTGAGCTCTGCCACTCTCTAGGAACAGGTCTCCTCCTTGAGCTCAAACCTTCGTGTCTCATAGAACAGGAGATTGACAGGCTGCTGGGCAAATTCCTCCCTTAGCAGCTTGGCAGGGATTTGAGTCACCGCTTCCTGTCTCCCCCTCATTTCCAGCTCTGAGGTTATAGTGGCTGAACTGGGACACCCCTTCCACCCCATCACATGAAGCTCTGTTTTATTTATTTATTATTATTGGTTTTTCGAGACAGGGTTTCTGTGTTGTATCTCTGGCTGTCCCAAAACTCTCTCTGTAGACCAGGCTGGCCTTGAACTCGGAGAAACGTCTGCCTCTGCCTCTCGAGTGCTGGGATTAAAGGGTTAAAGGCGTGTGCCACCACTGGCTGGCTTGAAGCTCTGATTATTAACTTAACCTAGAAACCTCTTCTAGCCAGTGTCTACCTCATACCCTGCAGTCCATACTAGAGGCCCCTTCCTTTCCTTTCCTTCCTTCCTTCCTTCCTTCCTTCCTTCCTTCCTTCCTTCCTTCCTTCCTTCCTTCCTCCCTCCCTCCCTTCCTTCCTCCCTCCCTTCCTTCTTCCTTCTTCTCTCTCTCTCTCTCTCTCTTTTTTTTCTAACATGCATCTACCCATCCAGCACATTGCAGGCACTGGGACTGAAGCCTGGCTCCTTTCGAAGGAGTTGCCTTGGAGTGCTTAGGGGAGTGGTGGGCACACCTGATACCCGTATTCAAATCCACCTATGGGATACTGGCAAGTAGGGCTTGAGAAAGCCCTCTGTGTGGTGTACCCAGGCAGTTGCCACTTGGGAGATGGGGAGGGGTTCACAGAGCTCCCTGTTAGCACAGACCAAATGCAACGAAGATATTACCAGACAGTCAAGGAAGAAAATCTGCTTTTCCATTTTGGGAAATAGTCAGAGATTTTATATTCCGCCAAAAATAGAAGTGGAATTCTTGGAAGCAAAAAAATAGGTGGGCTGATGTATGTATGTATGGGACTCAAACAGATATGCACAGACTGTAAGTGCTCTCATCTCTCTGGAATGCAGCCCTGGAACCAGCGAGCCAGAGGGAAGCTGGCCCCGATCTGGGGCCTGCACATGCTGTGGCTCTCCAAATCCTCTCCCAGGCAGGCCTAGCTCTTCTCTCCTTGCCATGGGGCTCTCCCTCACTTCCACCTGCGATGAGATAGCACCTCAAGTGGGACCCTCCCCCGCATGGTTTGTGGAAGTTCTGATGGATAACGCTATCGCGTGCTCCCGTGTTGGTAGGCATTGGACAGGTGGAGATATTTTTCCCTTTAGATCCAAGAATGTCTTTTAAACACTGACTGCCACATCCCACCGCAGGTAGAAGGGCCTCTGGGACCCATTAGGTAGAAAGAATGATTTTCATTTGAAAGTCCGGTTTATGTTTTAGATTTTATTTTTAGGTACTTTGTTTAAAATAGATCACTTCCCTTCAACACAATTTTAACGTCTCCGATGAGAGATCTGAAACCCGAGGAACAGACTCATGTCCAGCGAGTGCCCTGTTTCCACCACAGCCAGAGCTACCTGCCATGATGTCCTGGCAGATGAGGCCTGGCAGCCTCGTCTCCTAGGCTCAACCACAGCATCATCAGGATACAGCAGATGGGCAGGCAGGCAGGCAGCCAGACCACGGTGGGTCCAGTTGCAACTTCAGGGCTTCTCCATCACTCTCGTGACTCCGTGGTAGCCTAGGAAGCGATGCTCTGGGTGGGTAGCCAAGCAGAGAGGTTCCTGACTGGAACTCTGGGCTACCTCCAAAGCTAGTTCTGACTTGGCTTATTCCTGAAATGCAAGATTGTTTTAGCATTTGAACTTCACTGATAGCTGGACCTAAGCAGACTCAAGCACTTTTGAAGATGGATCATCATCTTTTATTTCTTATATACGTAAAATATCTCCACAGAGACTTATAAAAGCAACTAAGGAATATTTAAATAAAACTGGAGAATAAACATGAATTGGCACCTTTAACAGTATGAGAATATTCATTCTTTAAAAATTGACGTATATTAGGCTAGAGAGATAACTTAGGGGTTAAGGGCACTGTGTACTCTTCCAGAGGACTTCAAGTTCAATTCCCAGCATCCACATGGTGGCTCACAAGTTTCATGGAATATGGCAACCGCTTCTGGCTTCCACGAGAGCATCGGGATACAAGGAAAACACCTAGATACATAAAACAAGATAAAGTAAAATCAAAAGATAGTAAGTCCTCTGCTCTTTTTATGAGGGAATAAAAAAATGACATATAACTTAGAAGTAATTGTGTGTGTGTGTATGTGTGTGTGTGTGTGTGTGTGTGTGTGTGTGTGTGTGTGTGTGTGTGTGTGTGTGTCAGCACTAGGGTTTGAACCTATGGCCTTAAACATGCCCTAGCTTCCATAGCTGCATGTCGGGGCTTTTGAGACTGTAGTTAGGGAGGGATATGAGCCACCATGGCGGTGCTGGGGATGTTCCTCTGGAACAGCAGCCAGTGTTGTTCAATGTTGAGCCATCGCTCTGGCCCCGTACTATTTAATTTAAAAAATTTTTTAAAGATTTATTTATGCGTATGAGTGTTTTACCTACATGCTTGGTGCCTGTGTAGGTAAGAAGAAGACATCAGATCCCTTGAAAATGGAGTTACAGATGGTCGTGAGCCTCTGTGTGGGTGCTGTGAACGAAACCCATGTCCTCTGTAAGAGCAGCCAGTGCTCTTAACTGCTGAGCCATCTCTTCTGGCCCTTAATTTGAAAATTTTGATACAGGTCTAAGTTGCCTATGCTGGCCTTTAATTATCTCAGGCAGGCCTTGATTGCAATCCTCCTGCCTCTGAATCCTAAGCACCTGGAATTACAGGCTTGTCCATCAGGCCTGGTAATGTCTGTGAATTCTAACAAAAATTCTAGCAGGTCTTTTGATGAACCTGATAAGATCATTAAAACACGAAACAAAACAAAAACAAAAACAAACAAACAAACCTCTGAGGTACTGGGTACAATGTTGGGAATGTGGTCCCAGCACTGGGGTGAGGGGAGCACACTGGTACAAGTTCAAAGCCAGCCTAGTCTCGAGCAACTTCCAGGCCAACCAAGGGTACGTAGTTAGGCTCCATCTGAAAACAAGAGACGTCCTCAGGAAATATAAAATATCAACAACAGCCAAGAATTTTTTTTTTTTTTTTTTTTTTTGCTTTTAAATAACAGAACCGGATGATGACCCTGTGGTCAAAACATTTACTACAAGCTTCAGTGTTTAAGGATATCAAGTATTGGTGCAGGAACAGACAGGTGACCAGGGCCTTGGTGAGGAGGGCGGGGCTGCGACCATCACAACATATGGGCACTAGGTTTACTATGAAGGCACCAAAGCAATAAATGATGGACCAACTGGACGCTAGATAGAAACAGGCTGAATCCAACTTCTACCTCACACAGTGCAGAGGAAACGTTGCAGGGGGATTACTGCCATGAAGTTGAAGATGGTAAGGACACATTTAGAAGCTAAGAACAGCACATCTTTATGACCATACACGTAGCTGAGATTTCCTAGACAAGACACTAACCACAAGGAGAAAGACGGATAAATTGGATCACATTGAAATTAAGAACGCCTATTCATCAGAGGCCATTAAGATTATGAAAAAGCAAGCTGGAGAGTGAGAGAAGATACTTATAACACTCACAACTGGCAAGAGTCTCTGTCTAGATAGACGAAGAATGGAGCAAGGAAAAAAAATCAACCTTGTAGTGTATCAACATACTCAGTCCCGTGGCTGTCAGGAGAAGTAAGTGCCATGGACCACGGGCAGGTCACAGTGCAACAAAAAGTAGCCAGAAGTCTGCTTCTTTTTGCTGTTAGAAAATGTGGGAAGTTGGCAGTGCCTATGGGAGCAGCGGGATCCCGCCGCCTGTGACACGAAGCTGGAGCGTGCGAATGTATGTCTGGAGGCATGGGTGGGAGCATTTATAGAAGCAGCATTAGGCGTAACAGAAAAAAAACAGGCAGTAAATGAAGCCTCACTAGCAGCAGGTGACTACATTGCGGAAGCGTAACGTGATGCGGCTGCATGTTGGTGTGTGTTCCTAGAGGCTTTACACACCACCCGAGAGTCTTACTGTCCTCAGGCCTACTTGAGAACAGCTATTAGAAGAGGCCAGAGGAAGCACAGGTTCCCACTGTCCTCTTCAGTTGCTAGTTATCTTTGTGTCGCAAAAAAAAGACCTCTAACGTGGTTATTAGAATAACTTTAAAAAGGCCAGGGTGGTGGTGCATGCCTTTAATCCCAGCACTCAGGAGGCAGAGGCAAACCAGTGTCCATGAGTTCAAAGCCAGCCTGTTCTATGTAGTGAGTTTCAGGCCAGCCAGGGCTACAGAGTGAGACCCTGTCTCAGAAACAAATAGACAAATAAACAAATAAACAAACCTAAAACATCCCTGTCTGGTTCAGGCCCCTTATTTTATTTTATTTTATTTTTTTGGTTTTTTTCAAGACAGGGTTTCTCTGCTGTAACTCTGGCTGTCCTGGAACTCACTCTGTAGACCAGGCTGGCCTTGAACTCACAGAGATCCACCTGCCTCTGCCTTCTGAGCGCTGGGATTAAAGGCATGTGCCCCCACTGCCAGGCCTCTTTCATTCATTTTTAAAAATGCTTTTTCTTCTCAAAGATCATGTACTGTTTAGGTTTAATTTGTACTTTTTTAGTTACTATAAAGCGATGTTTTTCTAAACCATATATTTGTTGGGGGTGGGGCTGGAAAGACGGCTCAGCGGATAAAAGCAACTACTGCTCCTGCAGAGGACTGGAGTTTAGTTCCCAGCATCCACCTGGATCACTCACAACTTCCGGATACGGGCATTTGCGCTCATGTTTGCATACGCACACAGACACAGGCACATAAGTAAATTAAACTTTAAAAATTAGATTTACTGATTTCATTCTCAGCGTGTTTTGCCCACATGTTCATCATGTGCATGCTCGGTGCCTGCGAAGGTCAGGAAGAGGGCATGGGGATTTTCTGGAACAGAAGTTACAGATGTTGGTGATCCACCATGTGGGTACACCAAGAGATGCTCTGAACCACCGAGCCATCTCTCCGGCCTCCTAAACTTAAATCTTAAATTACACGTTTGCTGCTGACTCGTAGAAAATCATTTTTGGGTGGTGTGTGCCATCTTTAAACTCTGCGATCTGGTCTTTTTAATTTAATGTAGATTAAAATTTCTGCATATGTAGCCACATCTATTTCTTCCTTTATATATTTTGTTCAGTGTCTGTCTCACCGGGCTGGTCAGACTGGCAGTTGCAGACAGTAGTGGGAAGAATAGTATTCCTATCTTATATGTCTAATTCAGAGAATATTCTTGGCATTTTGAGTTTGTTTCAGGTGTTTTCATAGACAGCTTTTGGGATGATTCATCTTGGTTGTCAGCCTGGACTGGAATCGACTGAGAGATATGTCTCTGAATGGGACTGTCAGGCATTTCTTGGAAAGATTTGAGGTGGAGGGGGGGATCTTTCTCAAGTGTGGGCACCTTCTGGTGGCGGCCCAGATATAAGGAAGTCAGAGGGAAAAGCTAGTGCTTTTTTGCTTGGCCACCTTTGCTCCTTGAGATGTTGATTTCACTTTCATCAGAACCCCTCTTCTTCCTTCAGGCCTTCTGTGCCAAACTGAGACCTCTGAGGCATACAGCCTCTCGGACTAAGCATCAAGGTTCCCATCATTTCCAGTGTCATCGATGGACTACCCGGTGTGTAGCCGATCTAATACATCGCCTTTGGTAATTGTCTCGGTTTGTTTTTTGTTCAACTTAACATAATCTGGACTTGCTCGAAAAGAGGGAATCTCAGTAGCAGAATTGTCACAATCAGATTGACCTGTGAGCACGTGGCGGGATGGGCGTTATCATGATTGCTAATTGATACAGGAGGGCCTAGGCCAGTGTCAGAGGTACCATCCCTAGGCAGGGGTCCTGGGCTGTGTGAAAATGGAAGACGTACGCAAGCACGGAGGAAGCCAGTGAGCAGCACGCCGCCATGCTCTGCTTCAGATCCTGCCCCGATTTCCCTCAGTGATGGACTGTGCATATGGAAGTATAAGCCAAGACAGAACCTCTCTTCTAACTCATTTTTGGTCACGCTGTTTATCATAGCTACAGAAAGCACAGTCAGTAGTATATATTCATGCTATCAGTTTGTCCCCTTAGAGAACCCTGATATAGCCTCCCTCAGACTAAGGAAGTTCTAGACTTACTTTTTTGTTTGGTTCTCCACACAGAATCGATGCTGGATTTTATTAGAAGCCTTTTATCTTCCCCAACCCCCTTTCCCTGTTTTGAGATATGGTTTTATTTTGTAGCCCAAGCTATCCTGAAACCTGGCAGTGATTCTCCTGCCTCAGCCTCCTTAGTGCTGGGATTACAGGCCCAATCCACCAAAGCTGGCTTCTCAAAATCCTTCTCTGCAGCGACTGAGATTGTGATACAAGGCTGCCTCGTGTTTAGTAAATGTAAAAATGTCAGCACGGAGCCATGTTCTTGGGAAGAAATGTAATTTGAACATGACGTCGTTACTTCATTTGTGACCAAGTTTGGTTTTGCTGAATGTTCTGCTCTGGTTCTGTAATCATTTTGGATTTTATTAGTGAAGTCGGTCGATACTTTGTCACTCTCCTTAGGTTTTGAAGTCGGAGTGCGATTCGGTGGTGGAATGCTCCACGGGCCCCGTGGTTTGAACCCCAGCGCCAAAAGAAAAATAAAACTTAAGAAAACGGGGCATGAGATCTGAAGTTTCCCCTTTGTAGTTAACAGTGTCCCCGATACACTGCGGAATCTTCAAGGTGACTATAACCTCCTGTTTTCAAATCCAGTGGGTTTTCATCTTCTGTTGGCTCCTGTCTCTGGGGCCCTCCTTTGTACTGCCTTCTCTTTTCTCCTCTCTCCACTCTTTAGGTGGTCGGTGACCTCTTTTACTTTCTTGGGTCTTAAATGGATGTCCTCATTCTGAGTCTGTTCTCTCGTGTGTCGCTGCCGACCGTCCTGATACTGTTACTTGAGCATGTGACAGTCTTGCACACTCAACAGAGCCAAAAGGACCTTGGATTCTATCTCCCCTTGCTACAAATCATACGGCCATCTCCTCCTGCAGCAGCTGTTGGTCCTCTCTGTAAGCTCTGCTCCTTCCCCTCAGGCCTGGGCCGTCGATTTAGCACTCTTAGTCTTGCTGAGTTCTATTTCCCCAAAACAACTCTTTCTAGTTCCACCTGACCTGAGCTCTCTGCATCTAACCTGGGACCCTGGGTTAGCACTAACGCTGGTACCCAGCAGCCCTCACTCCCTATTACTGGTGCTGCTTTTTACTTGATTTCTTCCCTAGAAGCTCACATACTTTGATGGTGGCTGATCTAACTCCCAGCTCCAAAGGTAGATCCTATGTGGCTCATTTTTTTTTTTTTTTAATATAAAGAGTCAGAAGGCGAATATTTATTTCTTAGGTTTTGAAGTGCACAAAAGCAGGCCACAGATCTGTCTATCCCCTGTAGTTTAACCATACAACATACTTCGCCTTCTGGTAATCGAGGGAGAGGGATAAGACCCAAGGGGGCCGATCAGCGTGATTCCACAGGAATACTGGCAGCAACTCTCCTAATTCCTGGGCCGTCTTCACTCATGCTACAGGAGTAGCTCACAGGCCTCCCGTTTCTTCTAATAGACTGCGTTTCTGGGATCCCATAACTCCACACTGTATCCATTATGGCTCCTATGATGCCACCATCGAGTCTTAGGACCAGGTTATCAGGTGGGTACACATCTCTCCTTACAGAGAACAATCTGTCTCACAGCTATGTGGCATAGCCGGTTTGCACAGGTCGGCTCCTTACACTGGACTGTCTCCCAGGTATGGTATTGCCTGGCATCCTGACATGTTCTGCTTCTAGACTACGAAAGTGAAAATATCTTCCTAATCAACTGACCCACACCCATGCACACGATACCGCCGGACATCTGAGGGGCCAACAGAACATCGTTTTCTCACCTCTGTTTATGTGGCCTGTTACCACTTCACGCAGTGTAGTTTTGTTGGCAGTGTACACAGTAGACAAGGAAGACTATCCTAGCTTCTCCTGGATGAGACTGGCATAGTTCTGCTTCTGCTGTAACAGTCCACATTGAACCAAAGGTCAGAGTGATGGCCTCTGGTGAACACACTCCCTCTATCCACTTCTCTTTCTCTCACTTCGTGTCAGGCCAGCATCTTCAATTTAGTCAATGGGCCACAGGAAACAGGTGATGTGTGCCGAGGCTGGGAAGGCCCTGTGTGCTGGAACTTGTTCTCTTGTGGGTAGACCACAGCCATTATTGAGAAGCAACGTGAGCCAGCTTACTAACAGTAGCTAACACCCGGCTTATGGGAATGGGATCACCCAGGAAGCAGAGATGAACCAACCCAACCCAACACAGCATCAGCTGCTGTTTGCCAGACTCACCGACCATGACTGTGTAGTTATTAAGTTCTGGGGATGTTTGATACCCAGACACAGACACACTACCTTTATGCACAAATTTGTATGTTAAGGCTCAAGTCCTAGAAGGCATTCCAAGAGTGCTGATTTCTATGTACTTGCCAACAAGTACCCCTGAAGACACTGTGCCCAGCTTTTAAGCAGGCTGAAGAACCCATTGGCTGGCTGGTCCAGGGGACAGGTTTTTCTGTTATGTCAGCACTACCCCTCGGTCAGTTTATGCTTCAGATTCTGGACTGCTTCGGGTCTCATTCTGGCATAGCACCCTAGGGTGAGATCGTCAGCTGAGAGGTCAAACAATGCAGACCACATCCTAGGTGCTGGACGCAGTCCTTACCCCGCATTCATGTTTTACTAATTCTTTTTATTTTTAAATATATGGAAGCCCCGCAGAGCGAGTCAGTGAGATGTCCGGTATGCCCTGAACTTGACCCCCTACACGTTGCTTCACAAACCATGTCCCGGGTCCTTTGCCTACTGATTTTCTACGGAGGGGGGCGTGGCGAGGGCCATCTCTCGGGATTGGAGGGAGGCCCAGGGATGATTCCTGCGGGATTCCGTGGTGCCACGCACAAGGGCAAGTGGCAGTCGCACTTCAGGGGCTCCTCTCCGAGGCTCGCTGCCCACTCGGGTCTCCACGGTGCGAGTTCGAGACTCCCCAACCCCTCGGTCCCACCTGTCCCCTCAGCTCCCCATCCGACGCTCCCGCCCACTCGGGTCTCCACGGTGCGAGTTCGAGAATCCCCAACCCCTCGGTCCCATCTGTCCCCTCAATCCCCATCCGAAGCTTCTGTCCACTCGGGTCTCCACGGTGCGAGTTCGAGAATCCCCAACCCCATCCCCCACCCCGTCCCCGTCGATCTTCTCGGTGCGTGTCCCAGGTTCCCGTCCCCCTTTCGAGTCCCCCTTAGCGACGCGAGTCCCGCTTCGGTTCTAACCGCTAGCCCTCGCGGTCTCCGCCCCGGGGCGAGCTGGGACGGCGGTTCGGGGGGCAGGAGGCGCCGGCTCGCGCACGCGCACGTCGGCGGCCGGCTCCGGCTCCACCCCCCGCGCGCGAGCGCGCGCGGCTGCGGCGGCTGGGGCGGGGCGAGCAGAGGGGGCGGAGCCGCCGGCGCCGAGGCTGAGGCAGAGGCTGAAGCAGCGGCTGAGGCTGTGGTGGCTGAGGCTGAGGCGGCGGCGAGAGGCGCCTGGCCGGGGCCGCGGGGCCAGCCGAGCCCGCCGCAGCGCCCGGAGCCAGAGCCTGGCAGCCCGCGGGCGCAGCGGGACCTGAGGTGAGGCGGCGGGGACGCGGGCGGCCGCGTTTATGTAAGCGCGGGGCAGGTGGCTGAGGCCGCGCGGCGCCGGCGGGCGCGGACCTGACCACCGACCCCAGACCCTACAGACCCCGGCCCCGGGCCCGCGGCGGGCTGCGGGGTGACTGGCGCATCCCGGGCGGCGCGCGGAGGGCGGGCCGCGTCCTCTCGGATGCGCTGCGCTGCGGGAGGAGGCTGCGCCCAGGACGGCTTGTCCGCTCCTAGAGGCGCCGCGTCCGCGTGGGATGCGCTGCGCCGCGACGAGCCGTGAGTGCGCCTCTCGGACCGGAGGCTGTGCCCGCGGAGGGCACCCGGTACTCCGGGGAGGGGACCTGTGCCCATCAGACAGGAGGCTGAGCCCGGGGAGGGGAACCGTGTGTCGGGTAGAGGGGACTGTGTACCCCGGGAGGGGACCGGTGCCCATCAGAGAGGAGGCTGAGTCCGGGGAGGGGAACCGTGTGTCGGGTAGAGGGGACTGTGTACTCCGGGAGGGGACCTGTGCCCATCAGAGAGGAGGCTGAGTCCGCGGAGGGCACCTGGTACTCCAGGGAGGGGACCTGTGCCCATCAGAGAGGAGGCTGAGCCCGGGGAGGGGATCTGTGCCCATCAGACAGGAGGCTGAGCCCGGGGAGAGGAACCGTGTGCCGGGTGGAGGGGACCTGTGCCCATCAGAGAGGAGGCTGAGCCCGGGGAGGGGACCATGTACCCCGGGAGGGGACTTATGCCCATCAGAGAGGAGGCTGAGCCCGGGGAGGGGACCTTGTACTCCAGGGAGGGGACCTGTGCCCATCAGAGAGGAGGCTGCGCCCTGGGAGGGGAACCCTGTGACCTGCAGAGGGAAAGGTGCGCCCCGGAGTGGGACCCTGTGCTCTGCAGAGGGAAAGGTGCGCCCAGGGATGGGGACCCTGTATCCTAGTAAGGGATGTGCCCTGTGCCCAGCAGAGGGGAGGCTGCGCCCGGGGAGGAGACACTCTGTGTCACTCCGAAGCTGCGTCCGGGGATGGGATCCTTTGCCTTGCAAAAGGGACCATGTCCTTGGCAGAGGCGAGGCTGTGCCCAGAGAGGGGATCCTGTGTCCTGCAGAGGGTACCTGTGCCCAGCAGAGGGGAACTGCCCAGCTGAACCAGGGGCTGGGAACCTTGTGCTCTGAGGAGGGGAAGCTGCACCCGGGGATGGCGAGTTTGTGCCCTGCAGAAGGGGCTATGTGTTCGGCAGAGGGGAGACTGCGCCCAGATGAGGGGGACCGAGTGCCCCGCAGAGGTGAGAATGAGTCACGAAAGGGGGGGACTCTGTACCCTGCAGTGAGTGCCCTGTGCTCTGTGGAGAGCACCTTGTGTCCTACAAAGGAGACACTGCGCTCCCAGGGAGTGGACGCCGTTGACCTGGGTAAGGGAGGCTGCTTTCTGGTGGTCCGTGTCCCGAGGGCTGGGAATCCACATGGGGTGCTGTGCGCCCAGGTGACTAAGTTCCGAGTGCCGAGTGCCCCAAGCGCCCAGCGTCTGCTACTGTGGGAGCCGTCTGGGAGATGAGGGGCTGCAGGAAAGCGCTGTGGTGGCTGTGTGCGATCCAAGATGTCAGGTGGGGCTGTGGACGCTAGACCTACCGTAGTGGCGCCGGAGTTGCCTGTCGGCGACCAGAAATGTGTTCCGTTCGGGATTTATGAGTGGCGGATCTGCACCGGAGTGTCTGGTTGAAGGTTGATGTTTTCAGCTAGCAGGTTTGCGTTGTTACTTCTGATGAAGGTATCCTTTTTCCTTCTTTAGCAAACCATTATTGTGTTCCGTTCTGGAAGTATAACTAACGGCAAGTGTCCTGACAGCAGACTTGGCTTTCTTACTGTGAGGTGCAGTAATTAAGATGGTCAAACAGTTTTGTTTTTTTGTTTTTGTTTTTTACTGAGAATAGGAATAATGTATTAACCGTCTTTGTTCCTCTGAAAGGAAACTGCTTTTTCCAAAACAGTTTTTTGTGTCAGAAGCAGTTTCTAAGCTGTTTGTAAAAGCCGGCTGTTTCTTCCTATCTCTAGGATGCAACGTCTTTACCCTTTTTGCTTGAGAGGGTTCCCTAGAGGGAAAGAGAGAAGAGAAAAGAGGCAGAAGGTTGGTTGGTACAGTTTGTTTTGGAATGAGAGAATTAATGGTCTTTCTGTGCAGGTTCCCGCAAGGGGCAGATTCACAGTATGGGCACCCCACAAACAGGAGCTTGATACATATTGGATGAGACACACTGGGCTGGGTGCTGTGATCCCACAGTGGTGGAGATGTGGAATTCACAGGCTTTGAAAGGAATGCATTCTCGGTGCCTGTTAGATGTCAAGGGGTTTCAGAAGCTGGGCACATTCAGTTACTTCTACGTCAGCTGTGACGCTCCAGTTGGAAGGAGCAAAGGAGACCTTTCTGCAAGGACAATGGTGAAGAGAGAAACTAATGACCTGTATCTTCCATGATGCATTCATTCAGTCATTTGCTGTAGGCCAAGGCAGGAAGATTAGCTACCAAGAAATAACATCATCCCGAAAACACATCTTGGCTCATAGGCAAATTCGCTTCTTTGTGAGTTTATGTGCCGTAAAGCATTTAGACTGCTTTAGAATTTTTGGACTGAAAAAAAAAATCCTTTAAACCCGTCTCGTCCACTGAATGAACCGTCTCCAACTTGTCATGTGCTAGACCTCCCCTCTGGAGTTATAGTGCTGAAGTCTACAGGCACAGTGTAAAAACCCACTGACAGTTTGACTTATGGACCACTTTTTTAGCATGAACATTTTAAGATGAAATTATAATATTTGTAAAATCATGAAACTTTTGCTTGTAGGTTTAAAAACAGAAGTACGCACATAATACATTCAGGGGAGCAAGCAATGCATGTGTGCGTAGTATACCCAAAAGGCACCCAGGATAGGCTCATCCTCATTCTGTCCTCCACTGCTCATGTATCTTCAGGTGTTCCTACGCATGGATTGTGTATTGTTTCAGCAGTGTTCAAAGTACGTAGACGGTGATAGATATACTCTAGTGTTTTCTTCTTCTTCTGATACTGAGGAGTAAGGAGCAACCCAAGAGCCTAGCATATGCTAGGCAAGTGTTTTACTACTGAGGTATATCTCAGCCTTGAGAAATGGTCTCAACTAAGTTGCCCAGGCTGACCTTGAACTCACTCTGGATGTAGGCCAGATAGGCCTCGGATTTTCAGTTCTCCTGTTTTAGGTTCCCCAGTATCTGGAATTATGGACCTGTGTTACCAGGTTCAGCTTTTACAATACAGTGTTTTTAAAGTTTCCCTTAACAATGTAACAGCAGGATTCTTATTTATACATAGGCCTAAGATAGACCTGCTCACAATTTTTTAATCCAAAACTCCTTTATCAGTATGTTGTATTTAAGAGCTGGATTTTATTGCCTTGTGTGCTGTGATTAGCCGCGTAAATACCTAGGACCGGAGGATACTGTTTAAGTAGCTGGGAGGTTATCTAGAAGCAACTTTGTAGATTGTAGTCAGTGAAGTCATACAAGCGTTGGGGAAGTAATCAAGCTTAGTACGGAAGCTTGGAGAGGTTCAATTCTATTGGATAACTTGATGGGTTTTGTGTCACTTTCTAACATGAATTTCCAAGTCCACAGTTAGTTGTGAGGGAAATGGTTATGCTTAAGACCCTTTATTTAATATGTTCACAGTATATGAAGTAGGTTAAGTAACTAGCAACAATTTCACTTAAAAAATTATCCACTAGATTATTTAAGATTCCTTCCTTATTCCTTAGTGACTGTCTTGCTTGAGGCAGAGCCATACCTTTTGGTTGGAACATGCATGAAGAAAGTGCAGTAGCCAGGCAGGCAATCTTTACCTTACCTTCCACTGCAGTTTGGACCATTAACATCAAGTTGTTGCTACTTTTCTTTTAAACAATTTGATACCACTGCTATTCTTCCCTGTGTTTATACTTATGTGATGCTGTAGGCATATGTATGCCAGTGAATTTGATTTAAGGCTTGAGGGGTTGAGTTCAGACGGAGCGGGAAGGGAATGAAAGTGGCTCGAAGGCGCCTGGCATTTAGATCGGTGAATTCCAAACCTGATGCTGCCTCTCATTCGTGGTACCTGTGCTCCAGGTGTTGTCCTAATAAACCTGATGAGGCTAGTTCTGCCTACCTAAGCAATACTCTAATGTCTGTGTGCCCAGGAGGGCAAAGGAAGGAAGGAAGGGTTGGTGGAAAGAGATAAAATCGGTATCCGAGGAGTGTGGGGATGTGTGTGGCTACACCTGATGCAGCCTTCCAGGAAGAGGAGACTCTGGGGTAAAGGCCTTGACATGTGTTATTAACATCAGGGAGCCATTGTGGCCAGAGAGGGAGGGAGAGTGGCAGGAAATGAGGCTGGAGAGGCGGGAGGGTTGCTTCTTGCCTGAGTGTAGAGGCTGTGGTGAGGGATTTAAATTTTAATCCCAGTGTGGTGGGAGGTCTTAGGAGGGCTGGCTTGCCTGCTCTTCTCCCTCCCCCTTTCCCTTCTAGAGAGTTCTGAACATTATAGGGAAGGACGTGATTTGGTTTAGGGGCTTGTCATATGCCAGGCTGTTCCAGATACTTCATGTATGTCAACTCAACCAATCACCAAAAGGTGAACATTATTACTGAAGTTTTTATTTGTTTGTTTTATTTTTATGTGTATATGTATGAGCGTAGACAATGTGGAGGTCAGAGGACAACTTCTTAGATTGTCAGTCCAGCGTGCAAGCATCTCTAGCTGCTGAACCATCTCTCTAGCCTATTGCTGTTATTTCTATGTTATAGATGGGGGCTATCAAAGCAGGGAACTGTGGGGTGCCTGTTGAAGGTCACACAGTCAGTGGCACAGACAGAGCCTCTCCATAGCATGCTATACTTGTCCCTGTCACTCCATTGCTGCAGGAGTGCCAGTGGAGACCAGTAAGGAGGCCCTGGTAGAAGTCTGATCACCATGCTGGGGCCTTAGCAAGGGGGAGAGGCAGATTCATCACTGTGTAACTGTGTAAGATGCTTTGTCTGTGAGGTGCGCCATTGCCTTTTATATTCCTGACAGAAGAAGATGTGCCAATTAGAGGATGGCAACACTTTCTTACCACTTAGCATTCGTTTACACCCGTTGAAAGGACTGGCTTTGAGCACAGACTATTACGGTGCTTTTGTGCTTTCATAAAAAAGGACACTGAAGTAATATAATTACAACATGTTGTTTAGAATTGAGTCTGCTGACTTTTAGCCTGAGGTAGTGCCATGTTGGTAGAGCAGGAAGCCTGGGAAGGTTGTCCGTTTAGGGTAGGGATTAGGACTTGAGATTTGGAAAATGAAGCCTGAGACCTTGCTCAGCCATCATGCCGCACCCTGGCCTGCGGGGTCAATGTGTCACCACCCAGCTGTTTAATTTTTCTGTGTTTCAGTTTCTCACCCTTAGTGTAGAGAGAATAGAACTTGTGTCTTGATCAGGTGTGGTGGTACGTGCTTTTAACCCTAGCATTAGGAGGCAGTTCTGGGCCAGACAGGACTACGTAGTGAGATCATGTCTCAACATCAGCAACGACAACAAAAAGGAAACAGGCAGAACCATCTCAAATGGTTGTTGAGTCAATTATGCTGAGCTAATGTAGAGAGCCTAGAATAGTACCTGACTAGCAATATTTAAGAGAGTTTGCTTTGCTTATTATTTTTATGATTAGTCATCTAAATGAGAGGTTTGGATAGAAATGAAAATTCAAGGTCAAGTTCAGGAAAAGGTTGGGCCAGATATGCAGATTTATGTGTCTTTTTGAGTACAGCTGCTGTTTCCTATCATAGGCTGGACAGCGTGTATGGATGCAGAAGAGCAGAAGTAGGTACCAGTAGGGACTCTTGGCAGGGAGTCACAGGGGAGGGAGCATTGGGTGTGCTACTGAAGGGGGGGATTTGGGGGAGGGGGCTACTGAAGAAGAAGGCAAGCAAGAGGGTCCAGTGACCAGGAATTCAGGACATGAGTGATCAGGTTCTTCTCAGACTTAGGGTCTGGAAAATGTTTCCTTGGGTTTTTATAAGATGCCAGCCGTCAGCGACTTTGGTGGGGTTTTGGAGCAGTGGGGAGAAGGGACATTTGAAGCATTAAATGTGGATAACTCTCTTAAGAAGTTTCATTTAAAGGAGAGCAGACTGACAGACCTCAACTGGGGGGCACGGTCCAGGCTCCTGTATCTTGTTTTGGACAGTGATGGTAGCATGTTTCTTGACCTCCCGACTGGAATGAACATTGCAGAAAGCAAGTCCTTGAAAAGGTTCCAGGGGCTGAAGGAGAGAGGATATTCGGCCCCAGCAGGGAGACAGCTACTGCATCTGGGATCTTTGGCTCATTTCAGAGTGTTTGGAAGACATGCTAGCCTGGATTAGGACGAATGGTATAGGACTTAGAATACCATTCTCACCAGCAAACATATTCTATGGTCTTTTTATGCAGAGATTTCTATGAAATGGAATTTTTCTTTATTAAAAAGTCCCTTGTCTCTAAGTGTCCTCGGTGGAAGAACTAACCACCCTCACTTACCAGATGTAGCCCTGATGAGAAGCCAGACGATGGCATCTGAAAGCTCTAGAGGAAATCCAGCTTGCTTTTGGAATGTCCCTTAGCCCCAGAGGAAGGTAACATCAAGGCTGTCAACACTTACATGGATATTCATCTTGTTTAACAAAGCTCCCATTAGGCTGATGACATGCCTGACTGCACAAGCTTGACTTGTAATCTTTTGTGGCCATTTGGCTACTTAGGGTATGAGGTTAGAAACGGACTTGTTCTTAGTGTGATGCTCAGAAGCCTTCCCCCTACAGTGCAGGACTCGCTGTTGTTACTCCAGAACCAGGGACCTTCCATGCTTCCTCAGGCAGGCTTTGTGGGAACCTGCTTTATGTGTATGGTTGCAGGAAGATGACAGGGAGAAGGAGAGCTAACATTTCAGGGAAGGAGAGTAAGCAAGGCACAACAGACCCTGTCCTTTGAAGTTATTGTATCTGTGACTTGCCAGAAAGGCGTGTGGCTGAAGTCCACATGCAGTATAGCTCCTGCATGAGATTTGTCATTATTTGGAAAGCTGGAGGGCAGCGGGGCTATGTGTCAACAGAGGGCAAGAGGACCTTTGCCATGAAGGTGAAAATACAGTTGGAGAACAGCACCTCCTTGGTAGAATTGTAGAGAAGTAGTCATATACTGTTGCCCCTCATTGTGTAGTTGGAGATTTGAAAGTAGGGCTGGAGAGACATGCGGGGACAGGTCATGCGGGCAATGCAGGTTTTTCTTTTTTAAAGCGGGGTTAAAGCTTTCACATAATGCAGGCTCAAAGTGGTAGAGGTGGGGAAAGAGAAGACAGGAACCTCTTCTTGGTGGTGGGTATGGGATTGGGCTCAGGAAGTGGAGAGACAAAGCAGAAAACACCAACTCAGGCTCAGTTTTTTCTACTATCCCTTCATGACGTCATCCTCAGAGGGTGACACGGTTTCACTGTGCAAGCCGTCAGCTCTGCACCAGACACCAGCAGTGTCCTCTCATCCACTCCAGTTGGAGATTGTCTGCCTTCAGCACGGTAGATCAGGCTGAGGGCTCTATCGTTAAGATGGCCTCCACTTTAGGACCAGTTTTTTGTCCGCCTCTCTGGACCTTCCAAGTTACCAGCGACAAGTCAGGATTCTCATGGCCTCTCTTCAGAGCGGTTCCCAGAAATGAACCACTTTACCCACGTTTACAGTTTCTTATAAAGGGTATTTTGAAGCACATAAACGTAACCTATGAAGAAGTCCCAGGTGAGTTCAGGAAGAATACTGCTCATAGAAGCTTTGACCCTGTGGTACTTTGTAGCATGTTGGGTAAGTTCTTGTTCAGCTTCCCACAGGCTGCCACATGCTGAGCTGTCCAGAAATTCCAACCCTGTCTTGTAGCCACTATCTCCTTTCTCTGAGGCCTGTTCATGGCATAGGTGACTCTGATTGCCTGTGCGGGAGCCCAGCTGGCTCCCTGAGACAACTCCTCTCAGGCACCGTAGGTCAGGAAAGTTAAGTTTCTATGGCCTGCTGAGTGGTGGTACTAAGGACCAGAAGAGTCTGGAGTGAAGAATCTTCAGTGATGGACATTTTGCATCAGATTTCCCACTGGTACAGTGGTTCTCAAGCTATGGGTCATGACCCCTTTGGGGGTTAAATGACCCTTTCACAGGGGTCACCTAAGACCACCTGCGTAGCAAATATTTATATTACAATTCATAACAGTAGCAAAATTACAGTTATGAAGTAGCAAAGAAAATAATTTTGTGGTTGGGGGTCACCACAACAGAAGGAACTGTGTTAAAGGGTCGTAGCATTAGGAAGGTTGAGAACCACTGCACTAGTATGTGTGTAGTATTTGTACTTACGCAGTATTTGAAATACATCACATATTTTTCGTGACTGTAAGTCACGAACTCTCTAGGTTTTGAATTGGTAGAACTGGTACTGCTCAAGAAAGAGATAAGATCGTTGCACTTGAGTCCCTTGTAGGAGCTCCCAGGGCTGATATTTTTCAGATCCATCATGAAACTAACACTAAGAGACTCAGTGACTTCTTAGGAAAGTTGGGTATTATTGAGCTAACAATTACTGAGCTCTTATTGTGTATCATGCGTGGGTAATCTTGTTTGATCTTCATGCTGATCTTGGAGGACTCTGTTAGGTGGGACTGCTACCAGAGACGTTGCTCTCAGGCTTACCCGAGCAGCTGCCTGCCCCCTCTCCCCCTTTCCACTACGTGTCCTTTCAGTTTGTTTTTGACAAGCAGCCAAGTCTGATCTCTTAATACAAGGCACTTCACTCTCCTGCTTGACACCCTGTACCTGTTCCATCTCAGGTGCTCCCAGCAGTCCCTTCTCTTCCCTGCTCCTGTCTGCCCTTAGCCTCTAGCAAGCCCTTAGCCTCGAGCCAGCCCTCATGTCTTTTTACACACATTCATATGTATATGCTCTGCCAACCCCCTGGCTGTCTTTATAAACTGCCTGGACCACTTACTCCTTTCATCCACATACAACTACCTGGCAAGGACCGGAAGCCCCTGGAAGGCAGGTCTGTTGCTCTAACTGTCCTGATGCCCAGAACAATGGCTGGCAGATGGCAGGTACTTTTAAATCCTTGATGAATGAGGGAGTGACTTTGTCTGTAGGTGGTAAGTGGTAGAGCCTGAGCTGAGGAAGTTGTCTGCCTCTGCAGCTTTCTGTCTTACACTCGCCCCCCCCCCACACCCTCCTGTACTTGCTGAATCAGTCATATATTTATTTCCATATGTCGGTGTTATCTCCAGACTTCCTTGCTTTTCTTTGTAGAATAGAAACATTTACAAAACATTCAAAATTGTTACAAAATCACAAAGTACAATATAGTAAATTAATCTGTTGAAAACAGGGTGCTCACATCTTGAAAAAAAAAAAAAAGTTGTGCCTCAACAACATCATCTTACACTCTTGGGCGGCATGTGGTTGAAATGCATTCCCTTAAGTGATAACAGCGTTTGAAAGTCGAATGCTCTGAGAGGTTTCAGAAAAAAAGCAGCCAGACAGGATGGATCTACGTGATTCAACTGTGGAGGCTTGCAGGAATTAAAACCGGAGAAAGTGTAGCTTATCAGCAGCTTGGTGGAGAACCAAGCAGGAGAGTGCTCCAGGATTTAGGAACTTGGCGGGAATTGTCCCGGCCTGGTTCTAAATCTGCCCCAGGTTCCTTGAATGTGAAAGGAAGATGCTGAAGTTGTTGGTGGCTTCCAAGGTCCATTCCCTGCTAGCGACTTGTCGTAAGTAGGGGTGACTAGGTGCTTTCTGAGAGCTTTTGAGCACTGTTCATTGGTTGTCCAGCAAATATTGATAGTAGAATTCCTGTGTTAGCGTGTTCATAGCACATACCATGATCCTCATTTCCTGGCTACTAAGGTCTACGCAGGACTGGCACTTGGCACTCAGGTGTCCCCTTGGGTCAATGACTGTCGAAAGGGTGCAGTGTTGGAAGAGGGGTCTGAGGAGTTGAGCAGGTTTGGGGCCAGATTGTAGGTAAAGTAAAAGACTCTGGTTTTGTGAGAAAATATGAGACCTCAGAGGGCCAGAGTAGGTCAACCCTTTAGCACTGGATTTGGTAAAAAGGGACTAGGTTGGCTATTATCTTGAGTTTAGCAGTTCTGTGGGTTTAGAGTTCATCATGACCGATAAAGATAATCAAGTAAGATTTAATTGCCCCTTCTTATAACATTATAAAGTTGTTAACACGTCTAACCAATTGGTCTAGAAGAAAAGTCTGAAAGTCGCACAGGTTTCCTGTGCCTTTGCTTATGAGCAGTGCACATAAGCATAGTTGTTGTTAAAAAGGACAACCCAAACACTAACCTCATGATGGCTAGCTTACCTTGGGTGAGTTGGTTCTATTGAAAAAAGGGGTTTATTCGAGGATATTAGGGAGCCTGACCTTAGAGCCCTTCCAATCTGATGCATCCTAGGCTTTGTGTCTCTTTCTCTGTACCAGATTTTTTCTCTCTTGAGGAGGAATCTTGTGGTGGTGTCTGATTGGCAGAGCCTAGCACTTGTATGTACCTTGGTCGCATGAGAACAGATGGGATTCTGTCTGCTGCCTCAGAGAGAGGGCACTCATTACCTGGGTGGCCCCTGACATGACTGCCCTCCTACTCCCAACACAGACACCTCACTAAAGAATTGGAGAAAAGCCCTTAGTGCTAATCTGCACATGTTCTAGGCCTAAATACACATGGCCTGAAACCCATCTATCTGTATGAAGGGAAAGGCCCCAAGAGACTCATGTGCTTGGGCCACAGTTCAAGGTGCAGTGACCTGATCGTTCATGTCCACACTGTTCTAGATAGGAGGAAAATTAATTACATCAAATGCATGTTTGTTAGTCTCCATGAATACAGATTGATTTATTTCTGGGGAAATACCCGTCCCCAAATAACAATACAGCCAAACTGTTATTCTGAAACTGAATTTATCATTTTGTATTTGTTTTTTTTTGTGTGTGTATGTGTAACATAGTGTTCCTTTGTGGAATACCCCAGGGGATTATTTTTCCTTTCATAATACATTGAAAACTTATTTTCATTAAAATGCTATCTAAACTTTTACAGAGCCTCATGCAATAGTTTTTTTTTTGTTTTTGTTTTTTTTTAAATTCCCAGTTCCAAGAAGGTAGTGGCATAATCAGTGAATGGTAAGGAACTGTTGCAGCTAAAAGCTGGTTTGGGGAGTTGAAGCAGAAGCATCTTTGTGCCATGAGATGCAGAATTGAGAGGAATGAATCACGAGGGTTTCAGAGCTACAGTTGGATCACAGAGTTCAACCCAGATTTCACCATCACAGAAACCCTGTGGAAAAAAAAAAAATTGGCTTGCATAACATCTCAGTTGGCTTTTGGAAGTGCTCTGAGGAAAACCTCTGTCTGGATTCCACTAACCAGCTGTCCTTTGGCACTTACACCACAGAGCTACCAGGAACAGAGACGTTGACTTCTCTTGGGATTTTTTTTCCCCTCTGTATTTCTTGGTGCCTCATAGTAGGTGATTATCGCCCACATGCAGATGACTGAGTGACATATTTAATCATTTCACAGAAAAGCTTTCTGTTCTTTAATTTCATCCCTCTAGTGAAACTCTGTAAGAACAATGATTATATTTCCACAGAGAAAGCTGGTGCTGTGTAACCTGCAGGGCGCTACCAGATATATGCCTCTTGTGCGTGCCTAGCATGTAGTTCCCACTCGGCTTGCCCGAAGTTTTCCCTGTGTTGGTCAGCCTTGCAGTTTTGAGCACTGGGGTCCACCAGACTGTGCTAACTGTGTGTGACGGCAGGACAGAGCAGCACTGTGCAGACATACGGTCAGCCTGCACCTTGTCACAGTCCATCCAAGAATTGATCCAGGAATTTTCTTGATCCTACTGACTGCTGAAGGAAGCAATACACAATGCAAATAGGATCAAATATGTCTGAAGGTTCTTTTTTTTTTTCAGAGTGCTCTGGGAAGATGAGGCAGAAAATAAAATTGCTTATTTTAGTTCAAAGATTTTCTTGCAGGTCTGGGTTGTGGCAATATCACCCTGGTCCAGTTTTAGAGTTTTCCCATTGCCCGGAGTGTCCTCCATGTCTATTTACAGTTATTTCCACTGCAGCCCTGCCATAGGCCAGCTGCATGCGATCTCTGGATTGCCTTTTGCCAACCCTTCATCTGAGGGAAACCAGGTCCTAGGTAGACTTCTATGTAGAATACAGTTCATTTACATGCTTCCGAGGCTCATCCACCATGCAGGCTCAAAGTGGTCTACTCTCTTGTTGTGTGGATATCACACATTTCGGTTATCCTTTACCAGAGATGAGCTTTAGGCTGTTTCCACTTTGTAACTATTACAAATAATGTACTACAAACATTAGTAAGATGTCTTTGTGTTTTTCTATTTCTGTCAGGTGGATTGGTTTTCTATTGCTTTCTACTGATGATTTCTCTGCACTGTGTACCTTAGCTGTTTCCAGGATGAGTTATCTTGACCATAATGTTGAGCAGAAGCTTTGTGGGTTTCTTAAGATGCAGTCTTATGTCAGATCCTCAACAGTGTGTGTGTGTGTGTGTGTGTGTGCGCGCACGCGCACGCACTTTCTTCACTCATCAGAAGAGAAAATTAACTGTACTTGTTGAGCCATGGAACCCAATAAGTAAAACCTACATTCGGCCTATAAAACCACATAGGTACTTAACCTTTGATGTAGCTTCACTTCCAGGAATCTCTCTCAAGACATATCTCCAGCAATATGAAAATGTATGTAGCCTGACCTAGATATTCACATGCATGAGAGGCTTGAAGAATGAAACCATCTCTGTGGACCGTCTTGCAGCAATTTCCAGGATGTACTGAGTACGGATGTTTGGTGAGCTTCCTTTACGTGGGAATGCATGTGGGCTGTATGCTTGTACAAGAAGAGGTGAGAATAGAGGGGTGTGGTCACAGCAGGATGTGGAAGTGCTAGTAAAAAAGGGGTGGGATCACTGCACTGCTACAGTGTATCTTTGGTACAGCCTGACCCTTGGAGACACAGATACTTCCTGTACCCAGAATGATGTAGATAATTAGGATACATGGTGACCCTACATGGGATGGCAGTAGAGACCCAAGTAGAGAAGGCTGAGGGAAGACAGTGTATTAATTGGATTCTTTAATGGTACAGCTAGAAGAGCCAAATGAAATGTTCTTCTGTCCTGATAGATTTGTTTCTCATGAGTCAAGGGCTAACTGTGTGAGGCTGTACTGTGTGTATGTGATGTTGAACATGGGTAGATCATAGTGGATAACAGAAGCCAGGATTCCCCTTGCTCCAGGAGGTTTCAAAAAAGGACAGGAAGGTCTGGAATGAGGTATTGGAGTTGGGTGGTCTTTAATAGTACAGGGCCATGCAGATGTGTGGAAGGCCCAGAAGCAATGCCTCCCAGTATCAGTGAGTACACTCACATTCCCTGTGCAGTTGCTCATAGAAGACATCTCTGAGATGTCTGCTGGTTCCAGGAAGAGAGGAAAGGTTCAGGAGCCAACCTGAAGGAGCCCTTAGTGAGCAAAGGAAGAGAATAATGATTAATGAGTTCATAAAATAACTCCATTGCTATGAACAGCTGACTAGATATGCATATGCACATGGGAGAACAGACGGCTCCTCCTCAAGGAAGAATGTCAGTCAGTGTGGAAGGAACAAGGCCTAGAAGCCGTGGTGGGCAAACACCATGGCCACAGTATTGAGGGTCCCAGGGCAGGGGCTCCAGAGCCGGCGCTAAGATTAGTGGGTAAAAGTTGAGAAAAGGGGTATTTGCCCTGTAGCAGAGCATCTTTACTCCAAGTTGTTTATTTATTAAAAGGGAAACACGGTAACTTTAGAGTAGAGAAAGGCAACAGATAGTGCCTCCCCAGGGGTGACCTGGCCTACAGCGAGCCTGCCTACCTCAGGCAGTCCTCCAGGGTCCCTGTAGAAACAGGCTCACTGTCTAATCAGGAGGGAACGCCGTTGAGGGTCATCTGTAAGTGCTTGGTCTGTGCTCTTACAAAGTACCCAGTTCAAGAGAAAAGGAAGGCTGGAGAGACCCTGGCTCTGCTTACAGAAAGCAGAGAAGCCACAGCAGTGAGATCCAAGGTGGAGAGCCGAGTGGGAGCGTGGAGCGACAGGGTTAGTGGGAAGCTGGCACAGATCAGTAAAGTCCTTGGTGTGGCTGATGGTATCACACCAGAGTCCGTTTCCCAATTTGACATTTTCCTACCCAATCTCTCCCAGTGCTCACAGCTCACAAACATATGCTTAGGCTTTCAGTAGAGGCGAGGTGAAGGTTGTGTGGGAACCCTTTATGTTTTCTCAATCTTCCCGTAAATCTAAAATTTCAATATAAAAGGTTTAGAAGAAAGCATAGGGAGAGCCACCCAGAACAACGCTGATCTACAGGTGACCCAGCAGGGGAAACCAACCTCCGCCTTGTGTTCTACACAGTTTGTGCTCCTCTGCTGCTGAGAGGGGCCCGGGCTGCTTTCAGTAAGACATCTCCATTCCTCCTGGAGATCCTGGTTGCCTCTCTAGCTGCAGTGTGCAACACTCTGCAGACGTCCCTCCACATATGGTTCTCAGGGCAAAGAGCACTTCTCCCCTAACCTCCGCAGAAAGTGAGCCCTCACCTGACCCCAGTGCTAGAGGTGCTGCTGAGTATTTGCTTCCCAACGTGGAATGAGGATTTTCCTACATTAACTTCCTGCCGTCCTTGATCTTTGGGTTTCCTTCCTCCCTCCCTCTCTTCTTCCCTCCTTCCCTCCCTCCCTCCCTTCCTTCCTTATAAAAAATAAAGTGTCAGTCTTTTCCTAAAGGAAATGTCTTGTAGGCATTTAGATCCCATCTAAGAACATTTTCTCTGTATCATTACTCATTTTCTTCTAGTACTCGTTTTGCCTTTCACATTTAGCTGATTCATGTGAAGTTTATGTTTTTGTGGCCTGAGGTCGGCCTCATATGTTGACCCCCACCTGTGAGTGGTCTTCCCCATGCTCACACCAGTCACCGCCACAGTAGGCCTCATCTGTTGTCCTCGAAGACTGGTTACTGTTGATGTGTGGATTTTGTATACGATTATGGCCACAGCTCACGGTTCTATCTAATGGCTTCTACACAGAGGGTCATATCGTGAGCACATGGCCTACTTAAGGCATTATGGTATCTAGTGCCTAGTTGTGGCATTATTAATTGCCTAGAGTCTCAGATATCCTGTGGCTTGTACTGCGTGGCTGGCAGCAAGATGAGCAGCCTGCTTCTTTGATCCTCATCCCTCACCCATTGAATGGAGGAATCATTGTAGTTGTTCTGTACATGCTATCTGTGGAGAATCACCTTCTTTCCCCAGTTTGCTGAGGACCCTCAGAGTCATCTTTTTCTCCAGCAGATGTAGAACTTGCTGTCTGCATCCTCTGCGCCTGCTGAAATGACCATGGTTTCCCTCCACAACCTCTCAATACAGAGTAGTTCACGATAGGCTTCCTGACATCCTGCATTCTGAGGAAAACCTGCTTCTCACCCACTGCACACTCACATTCACATTTTCTGTTTAATACCTTCTTTCAAGAGTAAACTTCCCACCTCCAGCCCCTGAGATTTTCTTGTGTGTGTGTGTGTATGTTGTGTATGTGTGTGTGTGTGTGTGTGTGTGTGTGTGTGTTTAGATGAGGTTTTCAGACTGCACAGTATACCTAGTGGTGTGAATATTTAGCAGCAGCTTTCAGGGTAGGTGAAAAAGCCTATTTGGAGCATTTTCCAGTTTTGTTAGTCTGTATTTTTATGTCAGCCTATCAGTGTGCTGTCAGCTGGTTGGCAGAATTGCTGAAAATGTAGTGTTGTTGGGAGGCAGGCGATGGCTTTCCTGTTAGTGTTGGCATGTGAGCATCCCCAGAAATAGCCCTGTGCTATCCAGTTGGTGCTTCTACCTCTTCAGGTGACCTGCGCCACCACGGTGTCCTCACTCTTGGCTTGGACACCTCCCATGTTTATCTTTAAGTAGTTCTTACGTCCTGAGTCTGTGGGCTGCTGTTGTGGCACTGGCTTTATTGGCTGCACAACACGGGTTTATAATAGCAGCTCTTCTTAAACGTGAGGGGTGCCATTGGCTTAAATTCACCCAACTTCTCACCTTTAGTCCAAACTAGACCTTTTTTCCATTTGTTTGTCTACCCAGTCATTGAATAGGATTTTTAAAAATTCCTACCGTGTGCCTGTTATGACAGATTTTAAACATCGTAAGTGTGGCAGTATGTACAAAAACCGGCTGTTGCCTCACGAAGCACCCGCCACTGGCTACCACATCTGTTGACTGTCCCTGCCAGTTTTCTCCTTATGTAGACTTCTGCATGTCTTTGCCCCATATTATTTTAAGTCAACTCAATTTCTTCCACTGTTTGAGTTTTGAAATTCCCTGCTTTGATGTTAGTTGACGTTCAGCCTAGCTACTTGTATGATTGCTTCTGCTTTTACTAAATTCTTATGATTAAAAGGCAAAGAAGTTGAATTGTGGTTTCACATTAGAAAAGGTTAATGCTTAAAGGGCTATTACAGTATAGTAACTGGAAATTTGGTGAAATGGTACTTTTATGGCACGAACTGTTACCACCGAGTGAGCACTGGTGGGCCTGATCTGTGTCAGTCACTCCTAGAGAGGGCGGGAGGTAGTGCAGGCCTCTGACTTCAGTCTCCTCTGGTGAATGTGTCTTCAAACAGCTTGGTGGCTCCGAGGACTGGGAGCCTGGTCAGCTA